>RJWT010029617.1:0-14920 GCA_004365215.1 Cuniculus paca | reverse complement strand
TGGTAAGAGGTTGAAGAAACCACAAAATTCATATCCACTGTGTTATTAACATTTTATTTCTTCATTTAATTTAGACTTGATTTTGGTATTGTTTTAGGTTGTAGTTCCCCCGCTCCCTGGAAAGGCATTTTTGCGTCAACTTCCTTTCAGGGGAGATGATGGAATATTTGACGACAATTTTATTGAGGAAAGGAAGCAAGGGCTGGAGCAGTTCATAAACAAGTAAGTGCTTTCTGTTCTCCAAGGGGTAAGAGAATATTGTTTTGAGACTACTTTAGGTACCTACCTGTAATTTAGATGTTAAGCTAAATTGTGATAATGCCTTTCCCCTTGGCCATATCCTAACTTTTTGCAGCATTTACACTAAGTAAAGTATCTGACGAGTTGAAACTCACATAATACAACATCCTGGAGTGATTAAAATGAGTAGCTTCGTGTTGACCTAAGTTTTATATTTGTTTTTCTTGCTTAATTTATGCAGATTACATTTAAAATTACAGTGTTTAAAAAATACAGTTTTTCTATTCTTTCTGGTTTAAGATATATTCTAGCATGAACAATAAAATGCACAGTACTCTTGTAATCATTTTGTTTGATTGCAGATGGAAATATTAGTGTGTCTTGTGTAAAGGTATACATTTTTTCTTTTTTTTTTTTTTTTTTGCGGCACCAGGGATTGAACTCACAATCTTGCGCTTGATGGGCAGGCGCTTAGACCGCTGAGCTAGATCCCCAGCCCTGTTTTTTTGAGACAGGGTCTCACTATGCCGTTCAAGCTGGCCTTGAGCTCACTTTGTAGCCCAGGCTGGTCTCGAACTCACAATGATCCTCCTGTCTCGGCCTCCCCAGTGCTGAGATTACAGGCGTGAGCCACCACGCCTGGCAACATTTTTTATTTTCATGACAAAAGGTTTCTTTGAAAATGTAAAAAATAAAACCTTAGGAATGTTTGTCTTTTAGAAACTCTTGACAATCTCAAACTATTATCTCTAGTATTTAATTTTTTTCCCATTCGAAATACAGCTATTTAATTTGTTTTTGTGATACTAGGAAATGAACCCAGGACCTTTGACCTCAGCTACATTCTCTGTCCTTTTTAGTTTTTGCCTTGAGACAGTCTTCTTCAGTCACTCAGTTGCCCCAGGTGGCCTCGAACTTGGGATTACAGGCCAGTCTGGTTTCCTATTTAGCCTGTGATGGAAAATTTTAAAAGCAAGCCAGGAAGATGAAAAACAAATCAAAGAGATGGCCATTTGTGCCTGCTTCTTAGTACAGTATTTTGACTTCATTACATTTCCGGTATTTTAAATGCCAATCCTATTATAGTCTCATGCACACGCCTTCTTAGAATTCAGTGACACATTCCATTTTTAACATTAAATTCATTTAAGTTTCTTATAGATATTCCAACAGATATTTAAGAATCGAGTTGGATACAAATGCCAGAGGCAGTATAAAGTTAGTCTGTTTCTGAATCATTCTTGGGAACCAAATGAAAAATATACCATTTGCAGAGCATAACTATGTAGCTATTCCAGAATAGTAGTTATTTTTAGTAAATTGTAAATACTTTCTAAGCTTAAAGTGAGTGTTTTTGACCCTATCGCCACTTTTATAAAATACTGGACTAAATCCGTATTTTTTAATTTCCAGGGTCGCTGGTCATCCTCTGGCACAGAATGAACGTTGTCTTCACATGTTTTTACAGGATGAAATAATAGATAAAAGCTATACTCCATCTAAAATAAGACATGCTTGAAATTTGGCAAGAGGCAAAAGCGTGACCATTAATGATTCATACACACCAGTGAGACGTTCTAACTATCCCTTAGCATGCTGCACAGAAGCTGGTATAACATGCCTTCAGTATAGTAACACTGACGTGCTCAGTTTTTGTTTGGCAGTTGACAAGTTAATTTGCTTTAGTGAAAATCTCTCATTCCAGCCTTTCTCTATAAATAGCTCTTCCTTGCTGTTTTAATGTGGTATATACATTATAGCCTCATAAACCTTCCCATATAATCTGCAGTGTTCTAACTAAAGTTTCTGACTTGGTCTTATTTGCACAGTTTTTGTGTCTTGTTTGCTTCTTCAATCTGATTAACTAGAACAATCCCCCCCTTCAATGTGTGATGTCACTTGATCTAATTTATGTGTAGGAGCACTACACCGTTCGTTTTCAGTGCCGCACACGAAAGATACATGCTTGTGTGCAGAACATATTCTCCTTCTGGCCTGTAATACCCTTCAGATGAAAAATTAATGAGGGAAATCTTTATATTCTATATAAAAACAAAATCAAATTTATATACTAAAATCATTTGTCTAAAATTTTAAGTTGTTTTCAAATAAAAATGCATTTCTGATATGCACTGATGGTGTTGCCTCCAGCTTTTCTTTTCTCCCTTATGGCTTAGCTACTTAATGCACTTGTTGAGAGGGATTATTTACTAATTATACACTTCTCATTCCTGTAACTCCATTCCTCTTTAAGCAGCGGTGATATCAAGTATGCAGCCACCTTTTGAATGGGGTATTTTCTTTTAAACAACAGAAAAGCGATGCACTAAAAATGCATTCCTTAAAGCTTATTGAATTGTTATGAAGCACTTTGTGTATTGGAGAAGTGCTTTAAGGATGTGGTTTCTGGTTTGAGTCTCATAGCCTGTGATGGTTTGAGGACTCATGTGACCCAGAATTACATCCCAGGATAAGGAAGGGAAATTTTTCTACCATGAGCTATCTCCTTGGTAAATGAATGAGTTAGTGCATTTGACAGGAAACAAGCTTTGGTCTTGGCAAACCAGGATTTAACCAAGCAGACCAGAAATAAGAGTAAGAAGTCAGAGCTGCCTTAAGAGGCAGTTTGTTGCTTAGTGTTTCACAATTCCATAAAGCTGGATATTTCCGTCACTATAAGAAAATACAAAGCTAAACATGTTAATTTTATTTGAGTGGGCCAGAGACTATCAATCGCTATCATGTTTTGGTTTACAGAACAGAAAAACGGACATGGCAAATGTGATGGGAAGGGAATTCAGAGAAGAGGAGGGCACTGGCTGTTCACATGAGACACTTCCAAGTTCACTCCCTACCTAAAGAGAGCTTGAAAGTTGGTGCCCTTGTGCTTAAAAAAGAAAAAGCCGGACAAGCAGCGACTCCTCAGACCCATCAGCAAATGAAGGTTGCAGGGCAAGCCACCACTCGAAGGTCTGGAGAGACAGGCTGATCTTCAGAGATGACACCAAAGTTGGTGCCCTGGGAGCCTAACTGGAACAGTTAGGCTGTAGTATCAGGTGCTAGCAGCAGCGTGTGCATGGACTAGCATGAGAGTAAAGATTCCTTGGGGGTTGCAGCCTTAGGTGCGTCACATGGGCTCTATCCAGGGGTCATCAGAGTGATGTCCCAGAACAGTCCCCTTGTGGTCCTGGCAAGGGAACAGAAAGAATTGTCATTGTGAAATAATACTTTCTTACAAAGACCTCCTTTCCAGCCTCTGACCTATTTGCCTGCCTCTTACCTAAAGAAAACTAGTTAAAGGGTCACAACTTCTAGGAAATAGATAAGCAGTGTTGCAGACTTGGAAGAGAAACAGGCTTACAGCATGCCTGATTTTGCCTGGATTATAGCCCCTAGCCACACCTTCCACTGTACCGGTGGGGCTGCAGTGTCATCTAAGGAGTTTAGGGTAACCGAAGTCAAGAGGCAAGCAACAGAGACACTAGAGGAAGGAAGAATGTGGCACCAGAAACTACCATAAACATTCAGCACAGTCTAACTCGAGCTAGAGCGCTGTACACCAGTTTATATTAAGTGCAACGTGTCTGGCTCCCGACAGAAAACAACAGGCCATGCCAAAAGAAAAAAGTCAGCATGAAGCACTCACAACCATGGTTTGTCAGATGTTTCAATAAAGCAATTAAAAGTAACTAATATGTCAAAGGATCTTTTTGTTTTGCTTTTTGAGATAGAGTCTCACTGTGTTGCCCATGCTGGTCCTTGTGACTTCAAGTAATCCTCTATTCTCAGCCTCCCCAATAACTGGGACTACAGGCAGGCACCTCCACTCAACTATGCTGAAGGGTTTCATGGAAAAGTTAGACAACATGCAGAAACAGATGCATAGGGGCTGGTGCTGTCGCTCGTTAGACAACATGCAGAAACAGATGCATAGGGGCTGGTGCTGTCGCTCGGTGTCTGAGCACTTGTCCAACACCTGCAAAGCGCTGGGTGCAATCCCTAGAAGCAGTTGGGCAGGGGGTGAAGATGGATAATGTAGAAAACACTCAGAATCAAAAGGAAATTCTAAAGATCAAAATGCCAAAAAAATGACTAGGATGGACTCTTACGTAGACAATGTAGTTCAGGAAAGAATCCGCGTTGTTTTTATGTGTAGTGCAGGAGCTCAAATCGTGCTGAGCAAGTGCTGTACTACTGAGCTACTCCACCCTGCAGCCTTGTTACAGATCTTGATCATTACCTGAAAATTATGGTTACTGGATCTACCACGAGGGGCTTGTTTAATGTGTTAGAAGAGAATCACATTTTATCAGAATTTTTCAATATGCTTTCATCGAGGTATTTTAATAAATGTTTACTTTTGTAATCCTGTGTATTTTATTTTATGCTTGTATAGTGAATACCTGAGTAGGGATCTGTGGGTACAAAAAGGGCTAAGAAGCCCTGATGTAGAAAAGCTCTGACCCCTCCTATGCCACCGTGAAACATGGATGTGCCATGACTTGGGCCGGTTCCAGGCTGCTTCATTCATCATTTAATTGTCACAACCACCTTATTGCACAGGCTGCACAGCCCTGGCTGCTGGAGGCCACCAGCCTCCTGGACATCACTGCCCCAAGTGCTTCCGTGGTTACCTTGATGCCAGTGTGGTTATCAGTGTCTCGCCCAAGCTAAAGGCTGCTGGACATGTCGGAGAATTTGGTTATATAACCAGGTGGCCATCCCTGGTTGGCAGAGGGGAACGCTGCAGCTTTGCTATTACTTAGCTTCCTTGGTACATTTCCTTTCTAGCTGGATTATACTTTAATCCAGTTGTTTTCATGTTCGGTAAATCCTCACCATGTTTAACCGGTTTAGGCATTGGAGTGTCTAAGGTGAAGAAAGTTTGTCCTTTCAGCTGCACTGGGGATTTGCTGTGTCCTCTTTCTGCTGGGGGATTTTCCTGGACTGTAATCTGAACACTTTGACCCGTGGGGGTTCCCTCACTAAGAGCGGGTCCATAAGCCTTGACCCTTTGTGTGCCACCCCGCAGAGACCATGCTTTTCTTCTCGAAAGGACAGTTAGTGATTGATGTTAGGAATGTTAATCGTCTGCTCTGCTGCTGCATGGTCTTGCTGCTCTTTGCCACTGCTACCTGTTGGCCTCTGCATCATTGTACAGAGAGAATCCTGGACAGTGACGGAAGCTGAAGCAAGTGGGTTGAGCTCAGACAATAGTCCAAGTTGATAAGACAACAGGTCCTTTATAGGTACTGGTGGGAAGATAAATTGCTGTGACCTCCACAAAAAGTAACTATCCAAACTAGGCTGGGGCGGGGTGGGGGGGTGAGGATATAGCTCAGCAGAGCACTCAGTATGTGCAAAGCCCTGGATTTGATGTCCAGTACTACCGCCAAAAAAAATTGCTGAGAAGTTCCAGTTCTAGGAATTTTTTTGCAATTCTTTGGAGAAATTACAAAATTATGGGGCAGATATTTCAAGTATTAATTGAGTATCTGAAAGATTAAGAAATGGTTAACATTGATTCCTGGTTGGGGGGGCTGGGTAGCTCATATAGAAGTGAAGGAAAAAATATATATACACATCGAATTTGTGATCCTCTACCTTAGCTTTTTTCACTGCCACACATCAAGCTGGTATACCCTTTAGAAAACAGCTAGGCACGGTTGCACACACATAATCCCAGCTATGTGTATCACCACGCCCAGATTAGTGGTCATGTGTTTTTAGTGTCCTGTAGTCTGTGATGTGTACCACTTGAGCTTTGTGTCGTGTGACTGTTAACTACTCAAAAATGCTTAAAATTTTTAAAAATGGAATCAGAGTCATGAATCTCCAAAGCAATCCAGTCAAAATCTTCAGCATGAGAAGCAACCTGACCAGGGTCCTCCCTTAACAGCAGCCCAGAGCTCAGACTAAAAACCAAGGAAGGGAAAGCACTGGAAACCAGGGGTCTGTGGAGAGTATTTGGAAAAGCCCAGGTTTTAAAGTCATCCAGATGTGAGTTCAAATCCCAGCTTTGCATCCTTGGGCCAACTGGAATAGTTTGTTGGTTTAAAAGAGCAATGTAGTATCTTGGGTTTCTTTTAAACAATGTTTTAGGATCCATCCATGTGGTTGATTGTGTCAGTAATTTGCTTTAAAGATCAAACAAAAAGCAGTTCCTTGAGGAACTGTTCAAAATTTCAAAGAATTTATTGAGGAAGTATGTTTTCCCACTCTTTATGCAGAAATGTGACATCACTGACCAGACTCTCTGTCCCCTTCCAGAAAATACTCTAGCCCATTTCAATGCCAAGTATGAACTTGCTCTGTGCCCCTAGTCCTCACGCCCAGGCTCAACTCCCTGGAAGGGGTAGAGGGAAGCTCCGGGCGCAGGAGTCTGAAGGGATCTGCAGGTGTGAGCACCTCGCCTTAAGAAGCAGGGCACTGATGGTGTACTTAGAGCCCTTGTCCCACCCTCCATAGGCTGCTCCCCTCAGCTGCCAAGTGCCCAAGGGTGGAGGAAAGCTGCTCGCCTCATGGCAGCCAGGAAGCCCAGAGACCAAGAGGAAGCAGCTGGGACCTCATCACATCATCTTCACGACCCACTCCCTTCCAGTAGGTCTCACCTCCTGAGAGCCATTCAGAATCCATTGATGGGTTAGTGCCCCACGGTCCAACCACTGCTCAAAAGCCTAGTGGCTCACCCTTGGACATTTTTGATCCAAACCTAACACCTGGCACTCTTCACCCTACCAGTAAGAATCTGCCTTTGAAAAAAGAAGTTTGTTAAGTTCAAATGAACCTTTGATGGACAAAATGTTGGGGCACCCCCATGTGCAACCCTTCCTATCTAGGTCTTTTTTTGAAAGCTGCAGCTGGAGCTTGGGTAGAATCACTGCAGTTACTCCGGGTGCTCGCTGCCGTCCACTCAGGGCAGCTAGGATTTCTAGAGCTGTTTCTGAACCCGGCTCCACTCCAGGACCTTGCTGCTGTCTTTTACTTATAGCTGCATCAAATCCGGACTTGGGGGTTTCACATAAACTGTGGCAGGTAAAGCTGGCGTTTTCCCTGGCCTCCCAAGCCAGTGGTGAAGAAAGAGCAGATGAGGAGGCTCTCAGATGGCTGTGGCTGGGGAGAGACGGGAGGCTGGCGTGCGGAGCGCGGGGTGCATGGAGAGGAGAGGGCTGAGCTGCTGGAGTTGCGGTGAAGCCCGCAATGCGTGAGCCCTCCTGCCACATCCCTGCAGCGGGCCGACTTCTTGGATCTTCCCCTCACCCTGCGCAGATGCAGGAGGCAGATCCCACCCACTTGCCCATGTTGGACTGTTGAGTTTCAGTAACAACAGCCAGAAGCAAGCTTTCAGTTCCTGACGGGACCAGGGGCCGCACAGCCTTGACACATTGTCCAGTGACCCCACCTTCCAGGAGGGCCAATGCCTGGCAAGTACCAATGAGCATCCAGCCAAGGGGAAAGTGCCAGTGTGACTCACTTTTTTTTTAGTAATGGAGATCGAACCCAGGGCTTTTGCACTGAGCTATATACCAAACCACCCCACCCTGCCCCGTTGTTTTTTTTTTAATTTTGAAACAGGGTCTTGCTAAGTCCTTAAATTGCCTAGACTGGATTGGAACTTGTGATCCTCCTGCCTCGGCCGCCCAGAGTGCTGGTATAATAGGTCTGTACTCCATGCCCACCATGACCCATGGCGAAGAGACATGAAGTCCAATCTTGTGCTCATCCTTGGTGCTAACTGGGAGAGCTCAAGATGAAAGCGTCTCCTGTTTATGTCACTGGTGGCTCCTGAAAACTCAGGGCAAACTCAAAACAGTACTTCAGAAAGTGAGGAGCTAGGAGCAACTGCATCAGTGTTGTGAAATGCAGCTATCCAGGCCTCACCTCTCATTGGAGTCCCAGTTTTAAGAGGTAGGAAGCAGGAGCCCACATTTTAAATACTCTCCAAGGATACGCTTTATTCAAACTATTGCATAGACTGTGCATTTAATTTAGTAAACATTTTTGTTGAGCCTAATTATCCAAAACAGCAAATGGCAGGTAAATCATGACACACACCAAGTAACAGAATGATTATGCAAACACCAGAAGGAATTCTGAGAGTTCATAACTACTAATAAAAAATGTCAGTGATAGCATGTTAAAAAGGCTATCAGAATGCAAAACATGTTCACTCTGATTACAACTACTTTAAAATATATAGGTACATGTGCATGAACTAGAAAAATAGGCAGAAATGAAAATGGTTGTGTTAGGGAGGTGGAATTATAGGTGATTTCCCTCCTTCAGGTTTTCCTGCAGTGTTATTTAGAAAAAAGTCACTTTGTGTGTTATAATGTTGTATTTGAAATAAAATAACTGGTCCTTCACTTCTGGCCTACATGCCACCTTCCATACATGTGTCAAGCACTCTCAGGGCTTTGCCTGGGTTGGAAACAGAATCAGACAGCCCAGCTCTGCCAGGAAGAAGACAGCCCTTCTGCAGCTCGCCACGTGGAGGAAGCGGCTTGGAGTAACCTGGGCTGTAGGGAGGGGGCACAGCATACACTGCCATGGGCTCATCGGTAGTTTACTGGGTTCCAAAATATCTCTAAACGAGGGATCAGGCAGGAATGTGTCACCCTCTTAGGTCTGATAGCCTGAACTCCCCCTGTGTACTATAGCTAAACTCAATGCGCAGCTCCTCCCTAATCAGATCTGGACTGCCCAGTGGAAAATGAATCCACCAAGGCCAGGCATGTAGCTCAGTGGGAGAGTGCTCGCCTAGCACGTGCAAGGCCCTGGGTTCAATCCCTGGTACTGAAACATGCACACACACACATACTCACTGATCTTCCCATGTGCCGGGAGGTTGGAGAGCCATTCTCGCTAGTGCAGAGAGCTGGGGGTGGGCAGGAACCGGCTTCCTCATTTTGACATTCAGCAAGATGGAGACGAAGGCTTGCCAGTCCCCTGGAGAAGCTTTGGGAGTCAGCTCAGGGGGCAGAACCCCTCCCTGCACACCAGGCTCCCCTCCTCCAGCCTCCCCACAGACCCTGGATGCTCTGCTCAGAATCACAGGCTGCTGCCAATTACAAAAGGACTCTTAACTCTGTTTTTGCAGCCCCTTGATTGATAGTACTGGTGAGTGAAATTATAAGCCTTAATGATCACGTTAATTTCTGGGGAAAGGGAAGCGGTCAGAAGAGGTTCTCAATCACAAGTGCTACAATCAGCTGGGTGAGTTCAATGATAGGCCAGAGCAGGCAACAAGGGGGAAGAATTAACTTTTTAAAAGGTCACCAGAGAGTAGGGGCGAGTTCCTAGGTATGAGGGATGAAGGGCACTGACCCTAGAGTCGGAGGATGCAGCCCCCTTTCCCAGGTTGGGATCCAAGCCAGGTGTCAGTGCTTCTCATCCTTCGTGCTGGACTCACTTGGGAGCTTTAAACTACTGATGCAAGGCTGCGGGTGCAGCTCAGTGGTAGAGCACATGCTTAGTATGCACCACGTTCTAGGTTTAATCTCTCTCATCCCATGCTGCCCAAAAAACCCAGTGCCTGGGTTCCACCCTAGAGTTGCTGGTGGGATTAGCCTGGGATGCAGGGAGCGGGTGGTGGTAGCCAAGGCCAAGCACAATGAGAAATGTGCTTAATCTGATTAGTTCTTGCTTCCCAGTAGTTTCTTCTGGTGGTGACCTGGCCTCAATTAAAGATAATGATGATGAGATGTTGGAACAAAGGAAGGAAGTTAGGCAATGCTGAGGCTGGCACTCCTTCATACAGATGAAACCTAGAGGGGCACAGAGGTTAGCTGACTTGCCCAAGATCACACTGGTCATAGTGGACCCCCATTCTCTTCACCCTGGCCATACTCCTTCCCCTGGGCCTGTGGCTGGAGAGAAGATGCCCTGGGCTGGCCACTGGTGGTGCAGGAGCTGTGAGTTCATGGTAGAGGAACCAAGGCTCTCTCCTGACTCGTGCTCAGTATCCTGATGCACAGTGACTGATAGATACTAGAGACACCAGTGCCATGAAAGAACAAGTCCCTCTTGCTTGTCCAAAGAGCAAACCTAAGACCTTGGCATCCTCGACACATTAGCCGCTCATGGTTTTCCAGTAAAGCATTTCAGCACTTTGGCACGTCACAAAGAAGCCCAGGATATGTGGCAACATCCTGGTTTCCTCATCTAAGACTCTGCCCCTGCCACACTGCTGGCGAGCCCAGCTGATGTGCAGCTACAAGTGCTGACGGCCTTCCCCAGTGTGCAGGTTCTATGGAGGTCAGCAGTATGTAGGCGGGAAGAGCTTCTAGTGTGCTCCCGCTGGATTCTAAAATTTTAAACCTCGTAAAAATACAGACTACGTGGGGAATACTCAATGTGGCACTTTTGCTAAATGTACTAGAATTAGTTAAGAGAGATAATGTTCACTTTCCAGAAGTGATTACACTACTGTCTTTTAAAAGTTCTTGTACAGAATGAGTAGCTGCAATTTTTTTTTTCAGGGCTGAGATTGAAAATAGAAACCCAGGGCCTCAGGTGTTCTGCCCCTGCCCTATACCTGCAGCCCAAGTAGCTGAGATTCTCAGAGCGCCTTAGCAGTGCAAAGCATCAGCCAAACTACTCCTATGTTTTCATTTTTTCTCCATCTTCATTTTGATACAGATATTCTGAAAAGTTCACAGTGGTGTCTTGGACTGAAAAATTGGGGGAACCAAGCTCTAAGTATGGGTAACAGGATGAGACTTCCAGAACCAGTCCAGCAAGCACTGTAGCAGGCACACAGCCATAGTAGAAACATATGCATTCTCTGTATTTTTCTAACAGCTTCTGAAGTGTTCATCAAGCTTGTGTCTGATTAAGCACTTTTAAATTCTGAGCAATGAAATGGGCCCTCTCACATCCTCTTGGCAGGAGTGCAAATTGATACAACCCTTTTGGAGAACCATTTGGCTATATCTATCAAAATTAAAAATGCATACAATCTTTCACCCAGAAATACTATTTCTAAAAATTCATCTTACAGAAATACTCCCATGAATCCATAAAAGTACGCACAGGGAGTTAGTTTTTTATAGTTTAATTTGTTATAGTGAAAAACTGCACGCACTCAAGTCTACCAACAAAGAATTAGTTAGAACTATGAATGCATAGAATGCAGTTCTAGTCCACAGCTTGCTGTGCTAAGCAGGCAAGTTGCATGTTAGCATATGTTAGTATATGTACCCACGAGGAGAGATAGAAACGCATGTGCACACACACACACACACATACACACGCATAACCTGCAGAAAAGTAGGCTTCCATTCTCACAAAAATTATCAAGGAGCTAGCAGGGCATGGTGGCAGATACTTGTTATCCCAGCATTTCAGAGGCTGAGGCGGGAGGATTGCCAAGAGTTTGAGGCCAATCTGGGCTACATAGTGAATCCAAGGCTAGCTTTAACCCCATAGTGAGACCCTGTTTCAAAAAAAAATATTAAGGGGGCTGGGAATATAGCTCAGTGGTGGAGCACTTGCTCAGCATGTGCAAGGCCCTAGGTTCATCCCCAGCACCACATACACACACACACACACACACACACGCAAGGCAGCCATGAAGCATGTACTGGCCAATGGATTGAGTTCTTACCTTCTAAATTTGATTAAAAACATTGAACTGTAGTTGAAATAATGTGAGTCTCAATTCAGTTCCTGAACACATCTGTCCTCTCTTTCCTTGCATAAAAACCAAGTAAAAATAATTCAAACACAAATGCAAGCCTCTGTACCTTGCTGCATGGTATGTACTCAAACTTACCAAAAGCAACTCTCCCGGATCTAGAAAGCCCGTTTGTCAAAGAAGCACTGCAGCTCTGACTATAGCAACCTCCCGGCAGGGCTCATCTTCTTTTGCTTATATATTCAAACTATGTATCTTGAATATGCATTTAGAGCCACTGAAGCAGCTGCCTAAACACCAGCTACAGACAGGTCCACCTTAAGTCCCTAGAGGCAGTAAGGGTCTTCAGGTAGCCAGGGAATCCCATGCTCAAGGAGTCCAGCAGAAATTCTGAAATCCCAGGAGGGCCTTTGACTGATTTTTAAATTCTGGGTCTTTTCAAAGATTGAGAGCCAGATTTGATTCTTGTTTTCAATAGTAGAGATACCCAAAACAAAGACATTCCAGTGGGAATCTGTTCTGTGGCTTGTCACAGGAATCTTATTCCCTATAAATTTTACTGAGATTCTCTGAGATAGATTAAAGTAGATTATAATTGTACGTGGTTCCATTATGGCTGGCGAGTCTCTGCCCCTGGACCACCTCCCAGGAGAGTACGCCTCTGCCCCTGTAGCCTCTGTCTGCTTTGGCCAGTGGAAAGCGAACAGCTGAGGCCAGTGGTAGCTTTACGTGTGTTTGCACAGTCGGCTCAGCCTTTTGCACTTCCATGGGCCATCATGGGAAGGAGGGGCTTCAGGGAGGCTGCCGGTCCAGAATGAGGGATCCCTGGCACACGTCTGAACACACACCATGCAGCCCAGCCCTGCAGAGCCGCAGGTGACTGACAGTCCTATGAGCAAGAAATAAGTTTATTTCTTTAAGCTTCTGGGGTGGTTATCTGGGGTAGTATTCAACCCATCACCCAGTTTTCCAAATCTTTTCTTTGATCTCATAGGTGTTTCAGATTCTTTTCTTATGAAATAAATACAGAAATATGTGAGTTTTTTTTGTGTTTGTGCCCATTATCAAGCCTATCTAGTCCCACAGCTAACCCACTATGAGTTAGTGTTTATCGTAAATACTCATGCTTGTTTTATTTATTTATTTTGTACCAGGAATCAAACTCAGGACCTTGCACTTGCCAGACAGGTGCTTATGCCACTGAGCTATCTCCCTGGCCTCATGCTTAAGTGTTTGATATATGTTTATATACCCACGTGCATTGCAGTATTTTTCTGTAGATGTAAGACATGTAGATATAATAAATGACAGCAAGCTGCATGTACCTGTGCGATTCACTTGCATTCTAAGGTGCAATTTCAGATTTTCCAGGATAGAAACATGGGTGCTAGCTATTCCCTTTAACAATTGTAACATCATTTACTACAATGTGTTTATTCTCTGTGGATGGACATTTACACTGTTGAATAGGAACAGGACTGACTGTAAGGAATACTCTTGGACACAAATATTAGAGTACCTTGTGGGGTTGTGTGCGTGTGCATGTGCGTGAGTGTGTGGTGCTTCTGGGGCCTGAACCCAGGGCCTTGTGCATGTTAGGCAAAGGCTCTGTCACAGCTGCATCCCCAGGCTAACTGCTTTCTGTTCGAGACGAACGGCCCTTCCTCTGTGGAAGCAATGGACAAGCGCTGCTTCCCACACAGTCTCAGATGAGAGCAGAGACACCAGTGACTGCCACTGCTGCGCCAGTGCCTATATTTTTCGCATCTCTGGTGGCGGGGTCTCAGACCTGAGATCTTCTAACAACATTCGGACTACTGCTCCTTCCACAACTTACCAGGATTTCTTTCTTTCTTTCTTTTTTTTTAAACACTTCATCTTTTTGATCATTCAGTGATTTAAAGTTCCTGGTCAAGAATGAAATGTTAGCAAGAGAGTTAGAAACAGAGGAGAGAGTGAAGACTTTTTTAATCGGTCTCTTTCTTCCTCACACAGCAATTTTTCTAACAGATGCAATTACATTGGGGAGCTGCAGAGAATTGAATCTTATGTTTTATTTCTTTATTCATCATTTTACAAATGGGCTTCACTGTAAAAAGGAAATTGCCTTTGTAGTTCAGCTCTTTCGGCTCTGCGCTGGCGTTTCAGCTTTACCACCAGCTGCCGCCTCCACCTTGAGTCTGGCGAGTGAGAATCGGCCAGGGAGGGTGGTAAAGAAATCAGGCAGAATTTGTTTAAATTCAATATATTTTTATTCTTTGTAAATACAATGAGTACAGCCTTTTAACTTCACAAATCAGTTAATTC
Organism: Cuniculus paca; assembly: GCA_004365215.1. Lineage (NCBI taxonomy): Eukaryota > Metazoa > Chordata > Mammalia > Rodentia > Cuniculidae > Cuniculus > Cuniculus paca. The sequence continues at coordinate 735 of RJWT010029617.1, read as the reverse complement.
ACTCTGTACAAGAAAAGTTTTACTCATCCTATGATAGTCCAAGTGCTGGATTTTTTCCTCAGTGCTAGTTCCTAATAGATCAAAATGTGAAAAGTACAGCAGCTATTTAAAAATGTTTGTTTCTACATTTCCATAAGTATCGATTCAGACCAAAGGAGCAGCTGATAAGCGTGGGACGATGCAGTGTGCGCGCACGTCTCTGTGTGTGCATTCAAAGCTTTACTAGAAACCAGAGGTTCCTGGAAAGCACTGAAGAGTCTCAGGCCATCAGCAATAGATCGATCATGAAACCTTTCCGCATTCATCTCCTCGGAGTTCCTTCTGGCACTGCGCCTGTTCATTCGGCGCCTGGCGTACGCAGAGGAGCCGTGAGTTGGGACCCGTTGCCTTTGGTCTCGGCACTGCGTTAACCGGACAGCACTCTGCTTCACCGATCACTCATCTCCACTTTATTTGGTTTTGCTGTTTTTCCTCATCCTCTCTCATGTGTTCTTTTAGTAAAGCTCTTCTATTTTTGAGATGTTATCCAACCTGAAGTCCTGGAGAGAATCTCGTTTCCGTCCACCAATCCCTTTGAAGAGGTTGCCTGGCCTATGGTATTAAAAACAAGAAGAAAAGGAAAAGGGGAAGAAAGAAAGAACAAAAAGAAAGAGAAAGGGAGGTGGGGAAAGAGATAGAGTAAAAGCAAACCACACAGCATAAGCTACTTTTCACTTATTACCTTGGTTCCGAAGG
>RJWT010029616.1:0-14841 GCA_004365215.1 Cuniculus paca | reverse complement strand
TTTTTTTTTTTGCTATTAGCAACATATATCCTAAACAAATGCAGCTAAAGAGATGGTAGCTTCATAACTCATTTAGGCATAACTTAATGTCTATACAGTTCTTTTGTTTGTTTGGTTAGAGATTAAACACAGGTCCTTGGACATTTTAGGCAAGTGCTTGCCACTGAGCTACACCTTCAGTCCCTTTTATTTTAATTTGAGATAGAGTATTCCTAAATTGTCCAGGCTGGCCTTGAACTTGCGATTCTTCTGAGTCTCCTGAGTAACTAGCATTATAGAAATGACCACTATGTCTAGTTACACATTTATTAATCTTGATAAAATTGTTGGAATTCATTTTAATTAAGTTTTTTTATTCCATTTCTTGATTCCTAAACAATTTTTTTCCTCTGTATTGATGCTTGACTGGCAATTTTCAAAAATTAAATATTTACAACTTTGAAATCCAGTATCTACATATCTTAAAGGTACACAAAATCTCTTTGTTGGTTCTTAGAATATCATCCGTTATCTAAAGTTATTAAAACTTATTCTAAATTTAAAATAACATGGCTAATGTGTTATTTTATTTTTAGTATTGTTTAGAAATAATACCATTACACTTTAAATATCGTTTTCTACAAAATTTTACAGTTTTTAAACCTTAATTTAAAATTGCATGTAGATGGCAATACCTTTAGGAAGAAAGTGACATTATAGTTTAGTTCTATGGAATTTAGAAAATCCCTGGAATTCTGGGAGATTAAAGATTCTCCCTTAAATGGAAACTACGTATGAAAGCTTTTAGAAAAGTAATGGAAGAAATATAGTTACAATGTGTGAATGAATACCCAGATCACAAAATGTGCCACAAGATTTTAGACTTGTAGTTATTGATTCCTTCATTCAGAGTATCCTGGGCCCTTGCCATCTGCCAGTCTCTGTTCAGCAATGAACACAACAAGCATCCTTTCTTGCTTGAACAGAGGTGAAGCCCTGAATCTTCAGGCAACACTAGTGGGTCCATAGCTCACAGAGAGAGCCTGGCAAGTGATGTAGAAAAGGAGGTCAGAATGTAATTGGAGAAGACAGATATGGGTCATTATAGAGACTGTCACTTTTATTCAGTGATAAAAATCATTTGAATCGCAAAATAGTGTGTTTATACTTAAGAGTATGACAGCTTTGTAGAAAATAGACTTTCAGTGGTGGAAAAAGAAGCAAGTGTGTGAACATAGCGACAGGCAAGCAGAATAATCCAGTTGATGGGGGGAAGGAGTGGAGTGACAGCCATGAAGGTGTTGAGAAGTGAAAGGGTATGAATATAAACCTCCCTCTAATCATGCCATTAATCTTGATAAATGCAAGGAAATCTGTTGCAAGATTAAAATTGACTTGTCAGCAAGCAGCCAGTAGGCTGGGATTTTTCTGTATCTAGTGGAAGATTTAAATTGATCCGAGTCATCGCTATAAGTTTTTGAAAACTGGCTGCAGTTTCCATTCTGGTTTAAATACCAACAGAGAAGACTCCAGATCCTTCAAATTGCGGGGAATTCCAGAATGGTTACAGAGATATCACTAGTTACTTGGTACTCATTTTATCAGCACAATCTCAACAGTAGGTAGAACGAGAACTCGACCTTCTTATTTTCTAGGATAGACTCCTGCTCTTTTCCTGCGTGTTCTGCTCTCCTCTAGTCAAAGACAACATTTTAATTCACTCCCTCCATAACAGAAAATGAGAATTTTAGTGTGAGACATGGAACAGGGCAATGATTTTTGTCTGAATCACCCTTGTACTATCTTGCATGGATGTCACTTTATTTTACTTTTGAGGTAGCACAGATTTTTGGATGTGAGATGTGCCAGTTAAGTTTTTGCTTGAGAAACTTGAAGCATCAGAAATGCCATTTTCTAATGTGGGGAAGAGTGGGGATAGAGCAGCTTTTGGTAGAGAATGCAGCTGCTCAATTTTGGAATGTGCTAAACTTAGATTCAGTTTAGGTACACAAGTGAATTTGTCAAGTATGCAATTATGTGGTTATATGGTCCATCTCAAACATAAAGTTAGAATTCATTAGCAGAGGTGGTGAAATCATGAGGAGAGATGTGATCTTATTTCCAGTGTCAAAAATACCATATAGAGGATGGTCTGAAGGATGGCTATAACTGAAAGCAGAAAGTTGAGTTAAGGAATTCATTACTTTATTCTGGGTGAGAGATAATGATGATCTAGACCAAGGTGAGACTGATAAAGATGAAGAGAGGTGGGTAGTTTCAGTGAATGTTTTGATAATACTGCTGCCTGGTTTTGTTGAAAGATTTAAAGTGAAGAATGAAGGAATTTTGAATATTGCTAGGTTTTTATAGGCCCTGTTGTGAAAAGTTGAAGCATTTGCTGAAATGGGAGGAGAAACTGGAGAAGGTCATGATAAATTCAGGAGGTTTAGGTGTCACAACACCCTCAGGTGAATTTAATGGTTAACGAAGAAGTGGAACTTGAGATGAAAATGGTAAAAATCAAGATATTCTTAATAGGAATCTGAACTGAAGTGTCTGAGCAGCATCCTCCAAAGAGACTTTTTTAATGAATGAGTTTCGAATGCTTTAGATTGAGACCTGGAAGACAGTACTATGCAGAGGTAAAGCAAAAAGAAGATGCTTATAAAGAAACTGAGAACACATGGTCAGCAAGGTTGCAGGAAAAGACAGAATAGTGTGGTGTCCTAGAAGCTTATGAGAAGAGAGATCAACTGTTTTAGTCACTTGCTTATTCAACATCCAAATGAGATGAGGTTAATTTTGGCTCATGATTCTTTAGATGATCCCGTCATGGTTAGCTGGCTCTAAGGCAGGAAGGGCATGGTGAAAGGTCTCGTGGAGGAAAGCTGCTCACATCATGCAGACTAGGAAGGAAAGATTGAAGGCAGGAACCAGAGAAGTAACACCCATAGTGACCCATCTCTTCCAACCAGTCTACCTCCCCGATAGCACATTCCACTACTGAACTCAGTAGTAAATGAATCCACTGATTAATATAGCTCCTTATAATTCAGTCACCTCCCAAAAGCTCCACCTCTGAGCACATGAGAATTTCTGGGGACATTGTAGGTGAAACCGTGAAAATCAACAAAGGAGAAATAAGCTTTTTTCATTGTTGCTGAAAAGTTGCACAAGATCCCAAAAGAAGCTCAGAAATGGTTTTGTCAATTTTGACTTCATTGGTAACCTTCATGTGAGTAATTTCAGTGATGAAGTATTCTTAGAAGTCTTATCAAAGGGATAAGGAGAGACTTGAGGGTGAACAAGAGATGAAGTGACTTTAACTTCTCAAGATGACATTGCTGTAAAGGATACTGGAAAAATAAAGACTAGCTAGAAAGGAATAAGGGATAGCTCTTCATTTTCTAGTGAGCATGCTTATAGGTTAATGAAGAGATGAGTTGAAAAAGCACAGCATAGAAAGGAGAAAATAGAGCTACAAAATCAGTTCATTTATTCTAACAGGAAAGTAGGAAGGTATAGGCATAGGAGCAGGTAGTTTTGTATCTTTAATAATTAAAATAGGAATTTTTATTCAGATTCTTCTATTTTTCCCAGTGAGCTATGAAGCCAAATCATCAGTTGAGACTGAGTGGGGAAGAACAAAATGAGTCTGAGGATAGGATGTTATGGCCATAGTAATTTTGGAGATTCCCATGTAATCTTAGTAGAGTCAGATGAAAGTTTTGAAGTAATTTGAGTTTACTTGTTTCACATTGCTTTAAATTCAGAAGTCTGATATGGGAGAAGCTTACTAATATGCAAATTATTGCCAAAAAGTCAGAGAAACTTTAAATATTGGTGCCTTCTCTGGTTGGGTTTGTCACCAGCTTAACTACTGGAGATGGTTGATTAGGAAACTCTTGGAGATAAAGAAATAAAGACATGTTAGTAGATGATTCATTTTTTAAGTATTCAGATAATATATATCAGGATGCTGAGCATATAGTATTTGAGGTTTACATTGTAAATTGAATACTAAGTATAGATATCTATAAGAATATAGATATCTATATATAGGAATTCTAAAAATTAATTTGTGGAACTATTGATCAAAATGTATAATTTTGATTAGTAGGTTATTAAACTGACCAAAGATAACCTGGACAACCCTATGCTCTGGTGAATCTTACTTTTTTTTTTTTTCTCCTTTCAACTAGTTAACGGAATCGATGAGGTGTAATTAGGTCAAATGCTTACATATAGCTTATTGGGGAAAAAATAACAGACATCTCCTAGAAGAAGCTAGGAGACCAGATTCATGAATAGTTGACTCTAGAGTTCAGCTTTTTATTTTTTTATTCTGTTTATAAGGTAGCAGCTGTATTAATGAAAGAAAACTGAATCCTCATTTCTCCCCGTTTTGAGAAATACTTAGAATCCAAAGAGATTGAGGTGCTTGACCAATGAAATGTCTCAAGGCCTACAGTTTAAAACATTATATTTGGAGGACATGTAGGAAATCAAATATCAACATAATAGCACAGTTTTGCTTGACACTGAAAGGTGAGGTACAGTGATTGACTGGATGACCCACAGGCCATATGACTAAGAAGGGCAGGAGGAGGGCTTCAGAGTGGACAAGTGGACAGGGGGTTTGCAACTTGATAACAGGATAATCAGCTCTTAGCTGAGACCAGTGATGAGTGACCACGGGAGTTATTGTTTTGGACCTAAATGTCCCATTTGTTGTTTTGATTCAAACAGTGTGAAGTAATCGACAAAACACTGGACAGAGCAGTAAATATGCCGGCAGTAAAATGTAAAATTTAGACTTGCCCATGACAGTTTGTATCTTGAATACTGAAAGAATGACTAGGATTAGATATCCAGAATGGAAAAATCAAAATTATAAAAGCCCCAGGGTTAAGAATGGCTCTTGACTAAAGATGGATTAAGTGCATCAGAACTTCTGAATCGGAAGAACAGACTGAGAGTGTTGTTAAATCAAAAGTGCTATGAGCAACTTGAATAATAAAAATCAGTACTATTTCACAAGAATGTCTGTCTTCTTATTGCATTATTCCATGTGCCTTGGTTTGCTTTTTTTTTTTTTTTTGTAGTATGGATTGAACCCAGGACCTGACTTGCCCTGAGCTACATTCCTAGCCCTTTCTAAAAAATTTTGAATTTTGACACTGGCTTTTGCTGAGCTGCTAAGTTGCCATGCTGAGCTCAGACTTGTATGATTGCCTCAGCTTCCCAGAATGCAGATTACAGGGATGACCCACCATGCCTAGTTTACCTTGAGCTTTTTGGGGCCGCTGTAAGCTTACCCAGCTCACCAGCCTTTACAGATGTTAGAGCACCTTTGTGCTTCTCATTCTTTTTATAATGAATTTTTTCTTTACATGTTTGCAGAACATAATGATTACATTCATAGTGGGGAGTTGGTATATGTACATTACTTATCTTAATTCTTGTGTATTTTAATTAAATGCAACACATCTCTAAATAAGTCGCAACTTTTTTTTAAGGTTTAAAAGTACTACATTTTTAAAAGGTTTTTAAAGGTTTGTTTGAAAGTAGAGTTTAAGTGAAACATTGCCTTGCATGCCTCAAATCTCTATAATTTCTAGGAGAGCCCCTAATAGGTGCATTGCCTTGAAGTAGTGCTGCTTTCTAAGTAGCTGGCAGTGCTTCAGTGCCTGGTAACGTGTTTCCTTTGAAATCTGAGCCTTGTGCATTTTCCCTACAACAGCAAAGTCTTTTCAGAATAGGTGAAGCATAAATACCTGAGGTAATCTCCTAGTTGTAAGGAATGTATTATGGCTCTTTTCCATGGTGATTTTCTATACCAGGTGACTTAGTCACAAAAACATCAATCACAATATTAGCACAGAATTATTTACTTATTCCACTGGTATTTACTTGAAAGAAAAAAAATGGCTTTAAAGATTCGATAATGATGAATTATATTTGGAATTTGAGTTTGACATCTTCCTAACTGTCCACTATGTTATTTCCATAGAATAATAAATGATTGGGATAGTTCAAGGTCAGGTTATTACTAGACAAAGGATCAAATGGGCAAATTACTTAATTAGATTTTTTTATTGTAGCTTCTGATTTAAATAGGAAAACACAAGTGGCTGGGAAGATATTTAATTTTGAATTAAGATGGATAATTTCTAAACCTATTTTTCAAGAAATGGTGGCATAGCAAGAATAATTTGTGTAAGGACATTATTTAGAAAAAGATAACTCTATATGTGTCTTAGTTATTTTTCTCGTTGCTGAGACCAAATACCCAACACCTAAAGTTAAAAAAGGAAAGGTGTATTCTAGTTCACAGTTTATAGAGGTTTCAGTCCAAAGCAGGGCGGCACATCACAGAGAAAAACAAACAAACAAACAAACAAGCAAAAAACAGTTCATGGCATGGAAAGTAGGAGGCACCAAAAGCAGCAAGCAACAAATGATGGCAGCAGCCTTTTTCTCTCTGTTATATTCTATCCACACTGCACACACCCTTAGAACAGGTAGCACCCATACTTAGGGTGGGCCTTCCTATTATCCACATCCAGAACTATGCCAAAATCAATCAGTGGACTAATTTAGTAATTACACGCCCTTAATCTCAGCATCACACACTCCAGAGCCAGCCAGCTCTGAAAAGCCTCACTTATGACTGCACGAGGCTTTGAGGGAAGGTCTATACACAAGCCATAATGGTATGTCTTTGGTTTTTTTTTTTTATTAGACCTACATTTATGAGTTCACTAAAACATTCTGTTGTTGCTGTTAACTATGCAGAAAAGTTACTTGTGAAAATCTATGCTTTATTTCAAACATGTTACCACTTTTTCAGAACAAGGCTAAAATGAGGCCTAGTTTTAAGTTTTAAATGAAAATGTCTTACTTAACTGGAAACTTTTACAGTATTCTCTTATATTTTTGGGAGGAGAGCATTTTAAAACCATCACAATGGTTTCTAGGCATTTTTTTAAAAAACCACCTAGGGTCTCTTTATGATTTTCCTTTGGTTCCTGGTTGACTTTTGAACCTGAAGTTGCTAGAAGGAAAACCTATGAATACGTATAGTTTTGCAATATAAAGCACTTTTCAAGAACCCGATTTCCAGACGAAATCAGGCAAAGACATATTTGGTTACCTTAGGTTACCTTATTCTCTAGGCAAGTCTACCTGGAAACTTCATTGCATTTGAGGAATGATTATTCTCCAGGTTACTATGATTATACTCCAGGATACAAACAGAAATCAGCACTTTTCCCCATTTTCTGGAACTTTATTCAACTTATTACCTAAGTTTTGGAATTTTGCTCAAATTAATTATCTGTTGCCATTATTTTGTTTGATCAGATACTGACAGCAGCTCAAATTCTATCTTTGTATAATAAAATATATATTTATAAAATTGAGTCAAACAAATAATGAGGTTAATAGCATACCCATGTTAATAAAGAGCTTGCTTGCTTGCTTGCTTGCTTTCTTTTCTTCTTTCCTTCCTTCCTTCCTTCTTTCCTTTCTTTTTCTTTTTCTTTTTCTTTTTCTTTTTTTTTTGTCTTTTTGAGACAGGGTTTCACTATGCAGTTTAGGCTGGACTTGAACTCACTTTGTAGCCCAGGTTGGCCCTGAACTCACAGCGATTCTCTTACCTCAGCCTCCCATATGCTGGAATTACAGGCGTGCTCCATCATGTCTGGCTCCAGTGTCTTTCTTAATATCTTTTCCTTTCAATCTGTAGTCATTGTTAGGTTTTTTCCCATCTTTTAAAATCAAAGTATGCAAACAGATTTTCCTTAGACACTGACATCTTACATTTTTTGCCTCTTGTTCCATCTCTCTTCTTTTTCTCTAAAATATAAGAAAGTCACCCATATTTACTTTTTCTCCACTTTCTCATTTCACTCACTTATTAACTTTTTATGGTTTGACTTCATCTATTGTTGCTCTGAAGTTGCTCTTCATCATAACTTAGCAAACCTATTTTTTTACCTTTTAGTGGCATTTGACCTCTTTGCTTACTCAGTTTCTGAAATCTTGTGTCCAGTCATTTCTAAAGTTTAATCCACTATTACAGTGTGTTTATCTGACTTCTTTTCCTGGCTTCTTTTATTATCTTGTTTTTTTCTCACCTTCAGTTTTGATAGCTGTAGAAATTTTTTTATTACTCTTCTCATTGTGTATTACTTTCCCAAGGAAATAAATATCTGCAAAATTTATATCTTAGAGTGTATATTTTTGTCTGCAGAACCTCAATCACATGTTTCTACTCTCTGCTTGTCATATGCATTGCCCTCATTCATTGACCATTGAAATTAACAACAATCTATTTCTCTTCCCATATTATCTTTCTTCCCATGTCAGTTCCCATCAGTTATCTCTCAACTTCTAGGAATTTAAATTTCTAAGTGTCATTTCAATCTGTCTGCCCTTCTGCAGCCTCACTGCTACCCTTTGAGTTGTTCCAAAATTCTATTCCCAGGCTGTCTTCCTATCCTTGGGGGATGCCCGGAGTCCTGCAGTGGTAGTATCTTAATTGAACCCAGTTCTACTTGACCATTATTTTACTACCATACTTACTAGTATAACACTTTTACAGATGAATGACAAGTTGAATACTAATTTCAGAACTGGAGTAGTTATTTCAGTAATCATTTTGTAATTTTAATTATTTCTTTATAGATTATTTTAAAATGAGCACGTCACCCTCATTGAATTTTATATATATAAAAATAATGTGTATTTTTGTAGGAATCAGATTTGCTCTTCATTGTGTATTAAACAAACATTTATTGTCTAAATGGTGAATGCAGAAATAGGCTAATGATACCAGGTAGGAGTCAAATGATTGACCCCATTGAACTCACAGTCTCATGAAAGAGACAGTCTTGTCTCTGTCAATATGAGTATTGCACTGTGATAGTTGCTAAACAATAGAGTGTAACAAAGCTATGGGAGGCCAAGGAGGACATAACTTACATCTAAGAGAACTGAAAAGGTATCACAGAGACTGAGTTATGTAAGGCTGGGTGGTAAAGCAAAGTGTAGGGGTCTGCCTGGCAGATGGAAAAGAATGTTTAGATACAGGAAACAACGCCAACAAGGAATGGTTTGCTTTATAAGAAACAAGGACCTTGGACTTTATATGCATGGAGATTCTTGGTTGTGTTTAGGCAGAAGAATCAGTTCAATGTATTTATGATTACTTTGGTAGTACTAAACATTTGTAGGGCAGAGTGGAAGTGGAAAGGATGTAGTCAAGCAGTTCATTAGAAGGATATTGCAAAAAATCTAGGTAATAAGGGTGTCCAAACCAAATAGACAGAGAGAAAACATAAGAACTGAATAAACTTGAATTCTGAAAATAATGCCCAAACTCTCTATGCACATTGTATATCTTCACCTTTATTTTGTTTCGGTTTTAAACTGTAGACATGGGATGTCGAGCTGGAAAGATCTGCAGAATCCTGGGCTGAATCATGTTTGTGGGAGCATGGACCTGCAAGCTTGCTTCCATCCATTGGACAGAATTTGGGCGCGCATTGGGGAAGGTAGTTTAAAGTGAAACATTTGCTTCTGAAAATGTGTTTGAACTGAAATGCTTAATTCACCATTGCAGATTTGCAAGGGCTATTGCTTAAGAGAAAAACAATTAATTAATCACAAACAAGTAACAAAATCCAAATATCATACGTACAAGAACAATCAGCAAGATATATGTATGTATTTTGTAGTTTTTTAAAAAAAATTTGTGTATGTTTGCTATACATGATAGCTACATTTATCTTGGTACATACACGTGGTGCATCTTCTTCATTTATACTTCCCCTCTCCACTTTCCTGTCTTCGCCAACCCCAGAGGACTTATTTTTGTTTTAAATCATTGATACATTCTTGTAATGGACATAAAAGTTTGAACTTTATAAGTTATACAAAAATGCCTTTCTAAAGTTTTGTTAATTTCTTTTGCAGTATTTGGTTTTACATTTTCTCCAACTCGTTCTCTGTGGTTATTTTTTTTAATAGATATAGACCCCCAACATTTCATGTACAAGCGTGGTATGATGAAGTGAGAGATTTTAGCTACCCGTATGAACATGAGTGCAACCCTTATTGTCCATTTAGATGTTCTGGTCCTGTGTGTACTCACTATACACAGGTATGTATTGGGTATTTTATAGTCTTCCTCCAAAGTAAGATAGTGTAACTATGGGAGAATGTAAAGTACTGAATATATATCTTACGTTATTTGGTATGGTTATATGAAAAGCTGTTATTGATCACATGGGATAAGCTTATTAACAAAGTAGTTTTATCAGAAAACAGATCAAACATTTACTTAAAAAGATATTAGATAATAAATGTATATGAGGAAACAATTTACCATCTTCAAAATATATTTATACTATAATTTATATATTTATAACACTAACATATATATCATATACATATATTTATATTTAATGTTTACATTTGATACTGAATATGTTTTAAATGTCTAATTCCAACAATGAAAGGCGGGTTCAACTAGATTCATCTCACCAGTGATCAGTTCTAAAATTTCTGTAACCTATTTTCAGTGAGTCTAATCATTCTGTATGCCCTTGCATGAGATAAGATTAAAATCAGCATTGAGCTACCAAATAACTAATGGCACAATAAAAAGACTGTGTTGCATAAAAAATTGAAATACTTAAAATGTGTTGCATAAAAAATTTAAATACTTAAAATTTAGGACATTTAAATATTTAACTTTTGCCTGAGTATGTTGTAAAATTTTGTTCCTTTGTCAGTCAAATTTTGCTATAAAAATGTTAAAAGGATATGTAAATTAGTGAAAATGTAACTTTTGAATTATTCAGGAAGTTTGTATTTCAAAAATGCTGACACTTGGTACCAGATAGAGATATATATATATATATATATATATATATATATATCGTTAAAATTGAATTAAACATTGCCCAAAGGCTCAGCAAAAATATCATTTTTGATATTGCCTTGTTTCATTTTGAGAGATAAACATTAGTTTTTCAAAATCAATTTTTATCTATTTTCCTCTCAGATATGTTGTCTTACTTCATCTCCACTTGCTATTCAGGAGTCTGTCTCTTCTCTACTGTAGGTGGTGTGGGCCACAAGTAGCAGAATAGGCTGTGCCATTAATTTGTGCCACAACATGAATATTTGGGGCCAGATATGGCCCAAAGCTGTCTACTTGGTGTGCAATTACTCTCCAAAGTGAGTTGACAAAACGTTGCTTCCAGATGTAAATTTTTCTAAACAGCATGAAAGTAATTTAATACTCTGATCTCTTCTCGTTTTCAGTGTACATTGAGTAATGTGTGTTTTAATTCAGTTCATTGACTATGGCAGTGATTACATTTGCCTGCTATGTGCGAAGTCAGTGCTAAAGGGATATGAAAATTTAATATATCATCTTTTGAAGACAGGAATCATATTATGTCTTTAGTTTTATTCATTGAACTATTCTATTCCATAAATATTTAGTGATTTTGATTAGAGATAGTTGAGGAATTTATTTGCATCTGTGCATAGACCATTTGAAGGATTATGGTAAAAATTTTGGAGAACCAATTCTTAGAGTCAAATTTAAATTTATTGTCTTTATGTATTAAAGCATATGAAATATAGGTGAATATCCCATAATAGTACTTAGTGTACTGTAAAAGTTAGATTTTTAAATCTTTAATACTACATATAGCAAATTAGCTAAAAGTTTGGAAAGAATGAAGCAGTAATCTATATGTAAACCTAGTAACTCAAAGGACCCTATACTAAAATAGGTTCATGTCTTAGAGCTAACACACACACACAAAAAAAATTATCTAGGGGATTCACATATAGTGGTATTTTGCCCTGTCTTATAAATCATGCTGTCACATCATCTCTTTAAGGGGAAACTGGTGGGGCCATGCCCCCTATAAGCATGGACGACCCTGTTCTGCTTGCCCCCCTAGTTTTGGAGGGGGCTGTAGAGAAAATTTGTGTTACAAAGGTGAGTGCTATTTTATTGTAATATTCACTTTGATTTATATTTTAATTCAACTCTGCATTAACTTGTGATAAAAAATATTCAGATGTCTGCTGATGGTTTAATTCAGGGGTACTGTCTTGCTTAGCATAGACAAGGCCCTGGGTTCTGTCTTCAGCAACTTACACACACACACACACACACACACACAAATCCAAAAGTACACTTTATTATTATGTGAAAAGTTTTTAGAACTCTATTTCTAGTATTTGGAAAAACTACTTAAGTACATATAATTTGTAATTTATTTTTAAATTATAATTTTGTAATTTAGTAAGTGAATTAGTAAGTGAATTATATCAATGTGTACTGAAAGGGGAGTTACATGATTTTATCACATAACCACTTCTAATCCTACTTTGAAGTTACTCCTGAATGATAATATATATTCTTAAAGGCTATAGTTTTATATTAACTAGAAATATTTCCATAGCCATCATAATTGTCAAGGATTTAACAGTGGAACACGATTCATTTTTAGCACTTCAAACCTTTTTACAAAAGTCCTTCCCCATATATATTACTGATGCATCATGTTTGGTGAATTATATTGATATCTACCTCTTGCTGCAGACTGGATAATTTCTCATGCCAAAATAACAACAAAAAAATAGTATTATTAAACTGTTATAAAGTTAGTGCTCTCAAATGCATTTGAAATCTTAAAAAGTAAGTATAAATATGGTGTCCCTTTTATGCTATATGAAGAGAAAATGTGTATGACAGAACTTTGTGAAAATTCATGCTCTGGCCATTCAAATAGACATTTTTTACTGTCTTGCTTTTTTTTCTTATTGATTAAATGAAGATTTATGTAGATGAAGAGTATTAGAAAAATGTGAACACATACATTTAGTGCTCGTAAAGAGATGTGTATTGTTTTCCTTTAATGACTGAATGCTTATTAGCTCTAATGAACAGACAAGAAGTACCCATTTATGTCACCTTGTTGTGTAAGTCATTTTTAAATTCTTGAAGCATGCACAGCATCTTTTCATAGTGTGTGTGTGCGTTTATTCTCTACCCCTAAACCTGCAACCTCCCTGCCTCACCTGTATGTTTTCCTCTGACTTCATAATCTCTTTTTTCTAAATTATAAATTCCCAACATGAGAATATTGACACATGTCGAGAATGTACCATTTATGAACCCTTGATATAGGCCAGTTTTGGGGAAAAAATTAAATTCGAAGCTTGCAACCATTATGTATTGTCAAGTTTAAAGTCTTACACGTTGAAGTATTTTCTAAAAGAGAGAAAGATTTTTCTGTGGAAATGACTGTTGTGGTAAATAACAAAGGCATGTCGATCCTTTTAATGCCACATTTCCATTCGGGAGAATTCAAAATGTGATCCTTCTCGAAATACCAAGAATATGATTCCACTTGGGAAAACAAATTGACATTTTCCTAAGCTTCAAATTTATTAGATTACTGTGTAGATTTCATGGTGTCATTTTGAACACCAAACACCGATTACATGCTGAAATATAAGCAGAGTTTAGAAATGACTTCATTGAATATTAACCAGATGTTAACATAAATGAATCAAAGCTTATGTGTGTACTTCATTTACTTCAGTGCAGTATGTAGGACCGTGACCTTGAGCCAAAACCTTTGCCACTGACAATAGTGTTCTAGTTTCAAATATTAAACAAGTGTATAAAAGCATTTTGTTATTTAGTAATTTGTGCCCATATAAAATGGGATTCATGTTTTTTAAATTCATTCTCTGTAACAGAAGGGTCAGACAGATATTATCCTCCTCTAGAAGAAGAAACAAATGAAATTGAACGCCAGCAGGCACAAGTTCGTGACACCCGAGTTCGAACAAGATCGGATGATACCAATAGAAATGAAGTCATAAGCACACAACAAATGTGTAAGACCTCCAGATTATTTATAAAAATTTTACAGTTTCACACAGATGCATATCCATCTATATTTTATTTAGTTAAATATTTTAAAATGAGAAAAATGAAACCTGTCATTACATTATGTATAATGAATTATAGAAACATTCACATTATCAAAATTATTTCTTGTTCTTTTTTTTTTAATCATTAGCTCAAATTGTTTCTTGTGAAGTAAGGTTACGAGACCAGTGCAAAGGGACCACCTGCAATAGGTAATAGAAACTATTATTCTTAGAATCAAATGACAAAATGGAAGTATTTTCATTTTATAGCCCATTAAATAAACATTATTTAGAACAACTAAATTTTATTCTCAATTGCTTTCCTTCAGATATGAATGCCCTGCTGGCTGCTTGGATAGCAAAGCTAAAGTAATTGGCAGTGTACATTATGAAATGGTAAGTATGAAAAATGTAATTATTTAGGAATAGAACCCTTCTAGAAACATTTATTTATGTAATGTGGAGGATAACCACTTATATGAGGAATAGATATTTTTCTCAGAAATATGTACATAATTTAAAGTCATCAATAGAAAGTGGTTGTAGATAGTGCTCAGATATTTTAACACCCTTGTGTCTTTTCCTTTTCTTCAAGCAATCCAGCATCTGTAGAGCTGCAATTCATTATGGTATAATAGACAATGAAGGTGGCTGGGTGGATATCACTAGACAAGGAAGAAAACACTATTTCATTAAATCCAATAGAAACGGTGTGCAAACAATTGGGTAAGTCGCCAAATGGTCGTTTGGACCAGATGATTTTAAATTGTAACATTGAGCTCTCACGTGGGTATAGAGCAAAGCATAGAAGAATTTAAGAGGAAATTTGAGAGAAGTTGGTAGTTTTCAAGGTTCTTGTTAGTTACATGAGTGTCATAGAAG
>RJWT010029614.1:0-14867 GCA_004365215.1 Cuniculus paca | reverse complement strand
TACTGACTGAATGTTCTAGTACATCCTCTTTGTCTTCATGTTCTCGTACCTATTTATGCGGTTCATTTTGTCTACTGCTGAGACTTTCAATTGAGTTTCTAATTTCATTTACTGTAGTTTTCATTTCTAATATTTCTTTTTGACTCTTTTTCATAGAAGCCTCTCTCTATTTAAAGAAATGGTCTTTGATATCCTGTATCATTTTTCTTAATTCACTCAGCTGCTTATCTTTACCTTCCTAAACTAATTGATCATCTTAGTAACTGACCCATTCAGCTTCTTACTTGCTTCTTCTTTGATCTTTTAATCATTTCAGTTTTCAATTTTTTCAATTCTTTGCCTCCAATTTCATTTACTTCAGTACTTGCTGGTTCAGCTTTGGTGGCTTAAGAATTTTGGAGGCATCTTGTTTTGCCTTCTATTATGGTTTGAATCTGGATGCCCCCCCTCCAAAGCCTCATGCAGTCATGGAGGTGGACTTCTAGAGTTTGTGAAAGACTTATAGTCCTGTGCTGGGATTATGGGTGTGAGTGCTACGCCCAAGTTGGTATGGCCTCCATACAATATAAGGGACATAAAAAGTCTTATCTCCATTCTCCTCCCCTTTTGCTACTGTTGCTTGTGCCGTTTACTGCTTCCATGAACTGTTGCCATGTGCCATTCTTCCTGGGATCCGGTTGACTATGGACTGAAACCTCCACAAACTGTGACCTAAATAAACCTTTCCTTCCTTCATTTTGGGCATCAAGCATTTTGTCTTGGCAACAAAAGAAAAGTAACCAAGATGCCTTCTATTCTCATTATGGTTCTGTTTCAGTTTTGAGACTTACAAATCAGATGGAAGTTCTCTCTTTTTCAATTTGTGTGATGCCTTTTGGTTGAATGGTTTTCCTTTTCTGATATTCTTTTAAATTATGACTATGTTTTTGTTTCATCATTGTTTTTGAAACATACACTACTGGACATAATATTCTTAACAAGTTCCCTTTGTTTTCTGCAATTTGAGTGTGCTTTTTTCTGACTTGGTTATTTTTCATGAGAAATAATTTGTTAACTACATTTGGTTGCTTTGTATATGATGAGTCATTTCTCTAGCTGCTATCATTTTTGTCATTGTTCTTTTAATATTTTGCCTATGATGTGGCTGTAATTCGGACTCTACATTTACCCTGTTTGGAGTTTGTTGATTTTCATGAACATGTAGATTAGATTTCCAACATTTAAAACCATTGTTTCTTAGAATACATATATATTTCAAAAGTATGCATATATGCTTATGTCTGTTTGCATTCAAAAGATTATATCTATAAATCTACATGCTTCTGGTTCTTTTTAGATACTCTCATTATGTGTATTATATGCATTTAACAGTGTCCTATATGTGTAATTCTACTTTTAGTTATTTATTTTTGTATTGTTTTTTAGATTGCATAATTTTTATCAATAGTCTGTCAGTTTTGCTGATCCTTTCACCACCTCATATTTACCACTGAGCTCAGGTAGTGATTCTTTTAGGATTACTTTTCTTTTCAAATGAAAATTTCCCTGTGATTCTTTTGTATAATTTTTATATCTTTATTGGTACTCTGTGTTTAAAAGTAATTTTCCGCATGACACTGCTTCACTTTCTTGGAACTAGGGGTGTCTACAGTGGTCCATTACTCTCACTGTCCATAGTTAAAAAGCTTATCCATGAGTGAAGCTTTTCATGGAGACACCAGCCTCTGATATTCTTTTCTTACTTTTTTCAATTACAAGCCTCCATCTTACTGCTGACCTGTATCTGTAGTGTTTTGAATTCATGTGTGCAACCTACCCTACCTGAAGTAGATTCCACCCTAGTAGTGAGATCTGGTGCTATACTTTGAATTTTAAGTATCCACCAAGACATTATGTTTTAAAGATTTGGTCATCACCTTGTGACTTTTTGGGGAAGAGTGGAACCTTCTGGAGGTGAGATATTGGAAAGTAGTTAGGTTACTGGGCATATGCTTTTGCCAGGCAAGGTGGGACCCTGACCCCTTCTTCTAATTTTCTGTCTTTCTCTTTGCTTTCTAGATAGCACAAAGGGAACAGCCTTGCTTCATGACACACTTCTGCCTTGATGCTCTTCCTCGCCACAGCCTAATGTAATGGGGTCCAATGACCATGGAGTGAAACCTCTGAAAGCATGAGCCAAAAGAAGACTTTTCTGTTTTTCAGTTGTTTATCTCGGATATTTTGTCATGTGGAGATGACTAACACAGCTGGGTAAAGGAAAACAGACTGACCTCTCTCTTGTGCCTGCCCCAAACCCATGTTTTATAGTACAAAACCAGTGTAATAAGATATGGCCTATCCCTCTGAAGGTGATGGTGTAGCCCTTGACTAAAATATAGTGAAGGAATTTCATCGTTTTAACTATATATAGCCAGTAAAGGGGGTGGTGGTGTAGATTATGACTCAACACAGATTCTCTCTGCTGAGAGCTCTAACAGATTTTGTTAAATATATATTTCTCTATTTGCTTTATGCACTTTAGAAAATTTCCAAAGACTGTGTTTTTTTTTCCAGCTTAAACACATTTTATCCAATAAATATCTGTTTCTCTTTGTTTTCTTCCCACCTTTTTCTACCACCATTCTAAAAATCAATCTTCCATAATAAAATGATTTATTCCTCAATTTCACAAAGAGAACATATATTTCTATTTATTTGTATGTTTATTCAGTATTTTATAGTTTTTCCATGTACAAATATTGTGTTACTTTTGTTTAATTTGTGATTTAGGATTTTGTTCTTTATTTTGGTGCTGTGGTGAATATGATTGTTTCATTAGTTTCGTATTCATAGTGTTTGCTCCAAATATGTAAGTATATAGTTTGTAATGGAGAAATATATAAAGGATAGGCAGTGAGAGTGAACAGAAACTATATATTTAGCATTAACTATAGCCAAGGAGTTAGCTGCCATAACTTGAACTTTGTAGCAACTTAGGTGAGGAGCAATGGCAAAGTTCTAGAGAGAAATAGTGAAAGACTTAATATGTGCTTTCATTGCAGGTTGCTGGCGTGGGGAAGTTGGCTGCGGACTAAATTGAGCTTATGTGTTTTGTTTGTGAAGTACATTTGTTTTCTCTGCTTGAACCTGAGATGTAAATGGGACAACAATGAAAGTGGTTGCAATCATTGAACAATTCCTGACTATTCTGGACCAATTGCTGCAAAGCAATTTGCAAGAACTCTATTCTCCTGCGTCATCTGGCCATTGTCCATTCATGCACTCAAGCTTCAGTATATTGATCTTGTTGCTTGTTACTGTGCTGAACTCATTTATTAATCTAGAAGTAACTTTATAGATTCTTAGGATTTTCTACACGCAGAATTGTATCATCTATTGTATTATTTGTGAACCAAATAATATTTCTGTATTTAATTCAGTTCTTTATTTTTTTTTCTGTCATTATACTGCAAGGATTAGCTAGTGTAATTATCTCTGTCAACAAGAGAATAATGTAAACAAAAGCCTAAATGATCCACAAAAAAGCAAGTGAAAGTAATAAGTGATTTTAGCAAAAATGTAGAGTAGAATCACGTATCTGTATTTAAATATCTGTCTCTAAAGTCTAGAAAGCATCAACTAAAAATTAACAAGCTCAAAAAATTTTCCAATAGTATAGAAACACATAAAATACTGGAGGCAAATATAATACAAATATATCCAAAATATATATGTTAAAGAACACAAACTTGGTGACAAAAATTAAAATTGGGCTGAGTAAATTGTGACTTAAGCATATTTTGTATCAAAGATTCTATGTAAGGTTCTAATGATTCCTACATTTATCTACAGAGTCAATGTAACCTCTTACATTAATCAAACATATTCTTATTAAAATACAGACGGTGGGACTAAAATTCATATGAAAAGACACAGTTCCTGGTATAACGAAGACAGACATAAAAAATAAGATTTCCTTGTTTGAAAACTTAAACTTTCTGTGTATTTTCAGCTTTAATGTCCTTGTTTTATTAAAGACATACACAGACAATACAATGCATCAGAGAACTTTAATATCTAAAAAAGATGGAGTGGCAAGGAACACATCTATCCTCTTATCAGAAACAAATAAACAAAAATGTAACTTTTCAGAGTGTACTAGCCTCTGTGTCACCTGGCAAATTCCTGGTACTTATAACTGAAAGGCAGAAGGATTTATTTTAGTTAATGGTTTCTGAGTATTTAGTCTATGGTCTGCTGGCTCCAAGATAGCAACATCATGGTGTGGATATAGGACAAAGGACATCTGACCAATTCATGGAAACTAGGAAGCAGAGAATAGAGAAAAAGCACAGGAGTGGAAGAACCCAGAACCAGTAAAATGTATTTCCTAAGGTCATAGCTCCTTGACCTTCTCAGATACACAGAGATATGAGCTTTTCTAATTTCTCTGAAGTCAAGTTGACAATGAAGATTACTTTTTACACACATGTTCATGTTTCTGAAAAAGACAAGCATATAACCTAGTCATTTCATTTCTGTGTGTGTTCATCAAAGATAAATGTAAGACTAGATTCATAAAATACTCGTATGCAGATGTTCTTAGTGGTCTATTTGTGGAAGCCAAAATTTGAAGAAAAACATGTCACACATCTTTCAATATTTGATTGAATAAACAAACAATGGTATATCTATTACTGGCAAGTCACATAGCAATAAAAACAAATAAATGGGTTATTTTTATGTAATTCATCTTGGATGTATCTCAAAATAGTTTAATGCTGAGGAAAATGTATCAAACACAAAATAGTACATATTATATGCTTTGTTTATATATAGGCAGAGATATTTATATTTGCCCAAAACTCATATCCATAGAGTATACAAAATTCTGCAGTACAAAATTTATAAAACTAAACTAATTAAAAATTGACTTTTAAATATTTAAACAGACACTACATAGGAGAAATGCTGAAAAAGAATAAGTTATTTTCGAGATAGGAGGCATGAGAAAATCTCCAGCATGATTTAAGTGTGTGACAGGGCTGTGCAGGGAATATTATGTGTCAAACTGATGAAATTCTACACCACAGCTGTATGTAATATTTGCTTCAAGTTAAAAATAAACAAACCTGTATTATCTTCAGTAAGCTATCATAATATATAACCCAGACAAAGATTAGACTTTTAATAGTAAAATATTAGTTTTATATATCCATACAATTAATATAAAATTCATCTTGATGATGAACTAATCCTGGGGAACTACTGGGGCTTCCCGTTATTGCTTCATAAAGTCACAAGTATGTCTCAATGACAAAATGTCTTATTATGTAAGATTGGTGTACATTATTCTATAAATTCAAAATCATTCTACTACTTTCCATCTCCATTAATGTCAAATTAGACTAAAACTTCTCAGGAAATATATATATGAGTATATGAACACTGAAGGAATTAATTATGATTGATTTCATTAATTATCTGTGTCTAATGCCTTTACAGTAATGGGGTGGTTAAAATACTGAGTCAGTAGTAAACGGCACACCTAGTGATTACTTGACTACATTCCTCAATGCATTGTTCTTTCTTCAAAGACTAAATGAGATTTTAATGTTATATAAATTTTTAATTAAGCATTTTGTTTTCAGGTAATTATAGAATCATATTTAGTTCCTAAAAAGAGTGGGAGAGAGGCTGTATACCTTTTAACCAGTGTCCCCCAAGAGTAACATCTTGCAAAATTATAATGTCACAGCCAGGACATTGAAATATATACAGTAAAGACACATAACAGTCTATGACCATCAAAATTCTTGAAGTTTCTTTTCATATGCATACCTACTGCTCCTCTGCTCTAACTCTCTTCTAAACCACTGATAAACTCCACTTTTTTCTCAGTTTGTATAACATTTTTATTTATTGCAAAGATGTTACATAAAAGGAATCATGCAGTATATAAACTTCCGGAACTGACATTTTATACAGCATAGTTCTCTGAATATTCACTCTGATAACTACAATTATCAACTTCTCTTTTCTTTTTATTTCTAACTGATATTCTCTTTACAAACAGTACTATACTTTTTTTTAAAATCATTTACCCACTAAGCAAATCTAAGTTATTTCTAGTTTGTGGTTATTATGCATTAAGTTGCCATATGAATACAATTATGGGTGGAGTAAACATGATTTTATTTCTATGGTTCAAATATCAAAGAATGAAATCACTGGAGTTGCCTGATGGTACGTTTTTAGTTGAATATGATATTCCCAAACAATTCACTAGAGTAGTTCTATAATTTTACTTTCTTACTATTTATATGTGAATAATGCAATTGTACTATATCCTTGTCAGTATTTAATATTGTCACTAGCTTTTGATCTTAATCATTGTGAAAAATTTGTAGAGCTATCTCATTGCGATTCTAATCTCTAATTCTTTAGTGACTAATGATGTTAGATGAACTTTAATAAGCTTAAAGCTACATGCACATACTCAGTGAAATGTCTCTTGATGTCTGTGTTAGCCTTTCATTACAGTGATGAAATGATCAATACAAGCACCTTAAAAGAGGAAAATGTTTACTTTTGCCCAGGGCTACAAGATTTCAGTCCATAATTATGAGGTTCACATTCTGTTGTGCTGGCTTGAAGGTGAGGCAGAAGTTTGTAGCGTACCTTGTGGTTACAGAGAGGATGTGTGAGAGCACGTGAGCGAGAATGAGACAGGGACCAGACAGTCCCCAAGATGTGAGTCTGCTGTTGAAAATTGCTTGTAATTTCTAGAGTTCAAATTTATTCAACTTTCCTTCAGTGAAATAATTTGGCACTGCAAAATGTTTTAGGATAACTTTGTTATAGTTTTAACCCCAATAAATTTCATCAATTTAAGCAACAAAAAAGTTTTCCAGTTTTATTTATTTATTTTTTGTCTTTTTGAGACAGGGTCTCGTTATGCAGTTCAGGCTGGCCATGCACTCACTTTATAGCCCAGGCTGGTCTTGAACTCGTAAGAATTCACCAGCCTCAGCCTCCCGAGTGCTGGGATTATAGGCATGTGCCACCACGCCTGGCTCCAGTTTTCTAATTAGATCATTTTTGTTCTTCTGTCTTGCATTTTGATTTTTTTACTGTCTTTATATAGTCTGCATACTAGTTATTTATCAGAAATATACTTTGCAAATATTTCTTCCATTTTATAGATTGCTTCCTCATCTTCATAGTAAAATTCATTACAGAGAAAACATTTTAGTGTTCAAAATTTTTCCTTTTACAGATCATGCTCTTGATATGTAAAACCTTTTAATTAACCTAGCTCTAGAACCTTATCAGTTCTCTTTGTTTTTGTTCTGCTACATTTAGAGTTTTGCATTTTACATTTAAATCTACAATTCATTTTGGTTACTTTGGCGTAAAGTATCAGTCTTGGGTTGTGTCTCATTTTTTGGCCTATAGATATTCAACTGATTTAGCACCATCTTTGAAATTATTATTTTTCTTACATTTAATTTCCTTTGAACATTTGTGAGAGTTACCTGTGGTTATTTCTGTGCATTTATTTCTGGGTTCTCTATTGTGTTTTTTTTTCCATCAAATTTTGTCACTGTTTAATGGCTTGATATCAGGTAGACTGATTTCTTCTATGTTATCCTCCTTTTAAAAATAATTTTACCTCATCTATGCACTTTGTCTAACAATAAAATTGTTAAATAGTCCCATCTATACATGACAGATGTTATGGTCTCTAGAATCATGGAATGAATTAAGTTCGTGAACCAAGGTATCACTGTATCTTGATAAACTTATACTAAAGTTTCATATATTTTGTAACTGTAAATTTTGTTTTTAAATAGTACCATATATTTTAATTTTGGTTTTGATTTATTTATTATTGAGAAATAAAAATACAATTGCTCTTTGAATTTTTCTTGCGTTTTCCCTCATGTCTCAGTTCCAGGATTATCTATTTATGTGTATCCCTTTGGATATTTAATATGGATTATCAGTGCACAGGCAGTTTTATTTCTTTGTTTTTGAGCTGTATGAACCTCATTAGCTTTTGCACTAGCTATAACTTCCAGCAATGTTTAATAAGAGTGATGAGAGTAGACATCTGTACCTTCTTTCTGCTATGGTGTTGGGGGCATTCAGTCTTTACCATTATGTGTTGTGCTTGCTAATTTGGTTGTTAACTTGATTGCATTAAGGGACTCCTGGAGAGGTGATTGGATTGTGAGGGCACTAAAATCATTAAAGGGTTAAATCATTGATGATTTCATAGTGGAATGAGCTATTAGAAGTTGTGGCCTCCTTGGAGTACGTGGGTCAAGGTGTCATGACATTAGAGACTATCTTTGGTTCTTGGACCACTCCTTTTTGTACTCTTCCTTGCTGACTTCTTCCAGCTACCATGAAGTGTACAGCTTTTCTCATCATTCTCTTTCACCATGATATTTCTACATCGGAGCCAGTCAACCATAGACTGGAATCTCTGAAACTATAAACCAAAGTAAACTCTTTCTCCGTTAAGTTGCAAGTTTCAGGGATTTCGTCCAAGCAATGAAAAGCTGACCAATACGTATATATTACCCAAACATTTTTGTGCCTTTTATAAATATTCTTCATTGTGATGCTCTTTATGAAGTGGAGGAATGCCTTAGTCTTTTTAGTTTTTGAGAACTTTAGCATGAATATTTATTGAATTTTGTCATTTTTTTTAGCATCAATTGATATGGTCTTGTGAATTTTTTCTTTAGTCTGTTAAAATGGTGGATAGAAGAGATATTTCTAATCTTCTAAACACCTTCTCTAAATATCCCCAAGTAATAGCACTCTGTACAAAGAACTAGTCTAATTGTATTACACTAAGTCTCCTAATTAATCCTCACTACATCTCTGCCAGTAAAGTATGTTAACTTCATTTCGCAGGTCAGCGAACTAAGGTTTAAAAGTTTCTGTTACCTGCTCAAGATCATACACCTAATAAATGTAGAATACCATGTTTAAATACAAATTTAACTGAATACAAAGACCACATACCTACCACTGTATGTTGTCACCCTCTGTCAAATCCTATGAAGATTAGAACTATGTGTCTTAGAATACGTAGACTAATCCACGAATATAAAGGCACCTGTAATTCCAGCATTAACAGATGGACTATAAATCTATAGGTCATCCTTAATTTTAAACAGACATTTGTGATGTTGGATTGAAAAGCTAAATCCCAGCAAGCCTGTCTTTTAACCTCTAGTGAGTGATAGTGCTTGGATTGTGGAGACTCCATGGAGTCTGGAAGAGTGAGGGAAGCAGGGCAGAGCACTAGTCAGGCCATGGAGGCATTAGAGGAGGTGCCTCGGGAAATGAGCAAGGATGGATATTGAGTGCTTCTCCTCATATTTGTTTAAAAGAGTTCAGCAATGAGTAGATGTAGTGGTTGACTGATTGTGTCAACTTGAGACATTTAGAAGATTAATTAAATTGGTTTAGCAATTCTACACCCTAAGGTGTAGAAGACCTACCCTAGGGTGGTTCATCACCTGGAAGGTGTAAGAGGGGAGGAGGAAGAATGACTAAGGACCATTCCTTTGGAGGAGTTCCAGTCTTCGCTTTCGGTTTGGACGTCGTCTCCTGGCTTCCAGTGTAGCCTCTTCAGCTTTCCCGAGTAGACTCTTCAGCCTTCCAGCGTAGACCTTTTCCGCTTTCTGTTGTAGACCCATTGGCCTGCTGGTGTAGACTCGCGCGGGATGCTGCGGTGAACTTCCGACCTTGGGCTAAATCCCTCAGCCTCTGGCGCACAGCCACACTCTGCAGGCTTCCTCATCGGACTCTGTGGCTGACCATCGTAAGCCAACTTTGTAATTACTTATACATTCATATATCTCCTGTTATATCTGTTTTCTCTAGTAAAAGTCTGATTAATACAGTAGAGAAGCACCGATTTGGACTTTATGCACAATTCTCCAGCCTCTAGAAAATAATACTTCATGCTCATCAACTTCAGTAAATTTCTTTATTAGAAGCATGGTACGGTATATCATAAACAAGTAGTACTCTGGGACACAACTATGTTCTAGTCAATCAGTAATAACTTTGTAACTGCTGTACAATACTGAAATGCATTTTGGTTACTTTCTGTCTCAAAATTGAATTCTTCGAATGAATTTTTTTTAAGGAATCTGGAATAGGCATTTGTTACCAACGCAGCAGGCAAGATGACACTCGAGTGTTAGTGGAGGAAGCGACTGGGACTTACCTGTGCGTGTTAATCATGCAAGTGGGACAGTGCACATGTAAGTGTATATGATGTCTGGTGGGAAGACTGTTTCCAGCAAATGGGGATCTGAGGTGTATTCCCCATAGAGCATGCATTAGAAGGAGTACACTTCAGCAGTCATAAGGACCTCAACGGACCAGAGATTATTTTGGTGTTGTGACCTCTGAAGCCATTGTGACCTCAGCTTTTCATATATGCTAGATGATTGCTCTATAACTGAGCTATATCTTTGTCTCTTTTGTTTTTTCATTTTTAAGACTGAGTCTCTAACTTGTGATCCTCCTGCCTCAGCCTCCCTATTAGCTAAAAGACTTAAGATTTTTTATCGCTCACAACCAGAAGACTGTCAGTAATTATGAGAAATATCCCTGGAAGATGAAACATTCAAAAATGAAGAATGCTTTTATTTTAAATTAATACATAATAATGGCTTATTTTTATGGAGTGTGTTATGGTTTGTATCTAGATGGCTCCCCCAAGCCTCATGTTGTCAGGGAAGCAACTGAATCTAGCATTTGTGTTTGACGCATTATCTAGTGCTAGGATTGGTGGCGTGAGTTCTGCACCTGCCCAGGAGTGGAGCCAACATACAATGCAAGGTCGGAATGGGGGCGTGTTTTTTCCCTTGTGCTGGGTTTGCTGTTGCTGCTCGCAACCGCCATGAATGGCTGCCCCTCAGTCACACCACCCTGCCTGGAACTAGCTGAGTATGGACTGAAACCCTCAAAACTGTAAGAAATAAACCTCTCCTTTCTTCATTTTGGGCATCAGGTATTTTGTCTCAACAACAAGAAAAAAGTAACCAAGATAGAATGTCATGTGAAATTACTGAATTATTTTACTGCTATGTGTTATCTTCTCAAAATAGGGGAGTTATATTGAGATAGATCAAATTATACCAGGTGAAGATGTAGTTTTTATAATATCAATAATGCCTGTGTGTGGAAAAATAGCTTCTGAATGGATCCTGGCACAGATTTTCCAATGGTTCCAGTACTTCTTGATGAAATTGCTTATGCCAGACAGAGGAAGCTTACTTTTTAAAGTGTGTCCACATTATTTTTATTATTTTTTTGGTTATTATTTGTACATGCTGTTACCTTATTATCCTGGAGTAGGTGGGATTAGGCTTTCTTCCTCCCACAGGAAGGAGGAGGGTGAATCCACACCGCTGATGGGCAGGATTTGAACTCCTCCACAAAGGAGGTAGCTCAGTGCGCAGCTTGTTTGATGCGAACCTGACTCCCAGGAAAGTCAATAGAGAAATAACAAAGTTCCTTCTTATTTTGTTGACGTTTTTTTCCTGGAACTACCTTTTCTAAACCTTAGCCTCCACAGTTACTCTCAATCTTTGCCTTTGTCTTGTTTATCTAAAACCAATACCAGAGAGCCCTGCTCACATCAATCAATGCTGTCCTCAGAATGATGACAAAGGGCTCCCAATTCACTTGTTTAACAGCTTATTCAACACCTATTGCCTTTGGAGACCTTTTAAGATCTACACTTCCTGACTTCATGGCTACCAACCCGTTAAGGTGAAAAAAGATACAGTTCTGCTGAAAAATAGAGCTAGATTTCCTCACTTCTATAATGGAAGGAGTAATGGGTATGAAAAGAAAGGCTATTACATTCATCAAAGAGATCTAAAGCTTTTGAAACAGAAATGTGAGATTTAAAGCCTTTGGTTATTCGACCAAAGAGAAGAGTTCATCAAAGTCTAAGAAGTTGGTACCTTGCTAATTTGGACTGTTTAATAAATAAGACTGAGGCTGGACTGAAACAAATATGCATATAAAATCATTTGCCAGGCACATTATCAAGGTACACAAAATGGTAGTCAAGAATATTTATTTAAGGCAGAAAAGTTCAAACACTGGAGAAGCATGTGTTTGCATATAGTAATGGAATAATTTGTATACACAAACTGGAAATCATGACTACTGCCTCTCTTTTTCAGAACTTCTTTACTTTAAGTCATTATATGTGATGGAAAGTAAAAGACATTGCCTTGCATTTCAAAGAAATTTTATATTTCTGTCAAAGCTATTGAAGAGATAGATTTTTCTTTCTAATCTGAATTAGTGCAGTTTTAAAATATTTTACCTTGAATATACAATATTCTCAAAACAATAAGAGCACAAATGCCTACATAAGAAAAAATTCATGCTACTCTTACAGGCCAAATGCTTTTCATAACTTTTTTTTGATAAGGCCATCAGTAAAATCACTTTTTAAAATACTATGTAGAAATAAAAAGTCACATGCCATCAAGTAAGGAGAGACAAAAACAACATACTCTCAAGTATGCTCTTAATGTTTTCCAGGGGTCTACAAATTTCCTCCATGTCAACATATGCATATGAATTCTGTTACAAATTACATAATTGTAATAATGTATTCATCTAGTGTATACAATTGAATAAATGAAAGAAGAGAGAAAAAAACATGTGACGCAAGATTTATTTTGCATTTTAAAATAATATATTCAACTTTCTACATACATTCAAATAGACTATCTTTCCATAGCAGAAATACTCTTTATTTCTCAAAGTTATTAGAATATTGAAGATCTGATTATAAGATCAGTGTTGTATAATTATCTGTTTATAATGGTTTTTAAAGGAAAGAAAAATCTCACAAGAATTTGCCAGTTGTCTTTCAACATTTTAGAGGAATTATACAAATCTCATTGTTGAAATTCAACAAGTATTTTTTCTATTGCTTTGTTAATCAGTTCATCAAGCAAAATAATCAAAAGATGATGCTTTTTACGTACACAATAAATAGATTCACTGAAAATGATAATTTAAATGCTATTTTAAAGATATTAGAAAAATTATGTTTCCAAATTTTGTGTTGTTATGTGTAGGTGTTTATATTTGTGTGTCCATCCATGCTGAATTTGGAAGATTTACATGTACAGGTATAATTGGATAAACAGCATTGTTTAATAGCGATAACATTTCCAAATGCTCTTTCTTTTTATCTCAAAGTGTAGCTATTGAGGAATTCTTGTTTTTTTTTTTTTTGCTTGCTTTTTGTTTGTTTTGGGTCACATTCATTCACATTACTTTTTAAATCAATATTATAATTTGGGGGTTATTTTCCTTGATAATTCATGTTCATTTGATTAAAAACAGTTCATTTAAACCACATTTGCGTGTGCTTCACATGCATCTACCCAGGCAAGACCATGTCAACTGCAAGGTCTCCCAATACCTGACAGTGAACGCCTGGTCAGTGTTTCCCTATAAACCTGACCTCGGCTCTGCCTGACAAAGTGACAATGATGTAGTCTCTCTGATCTTTATATTGGATGTTAACAATGTTTAATTTTTCTATTTTAGTAGATGGAAATTACCATATATTTTAATGTACCTTCCCACTCTTAAGTAGCTCTTTCTGATACCTCAGAGGTATCCACATCCCACTTCGAGGAACACTGTTTTAAGTAGCATCTACTGTTATAGTCCTAACTTCCTGTGGATCACAGGATAAGTAAATGCATAGATGCAAATTTCCTGATGTACAAATGCATGAAACTCAGAATAATGGGACAGTCATTGGCTGAAACATTTTCTTTTTTTGTTTGAATGTAATACAAATCAACACTAATAAAAATACTAAAAACTCTTTACTACTGCAAAAAAATAAAACAACTTTCCATAATATAATGATTAGAAAATAGAAATGGTCCATATACTCTGTATCATGATCTCAAAAGAATGGACAAAATGTTACTCAGAGTACAAGTCGTAGACAAAAAATGATTCTTTAAAAAGAAAAGGAAACAATCAAACTTACTAAAAACTTACTTTCTTGGTTTTGACAAATATCAAATATAAAAGCACTGAAGGTATTTGAAATTACAACTTTTCACTCCAATGATTTTTAGTGTTAGTACAGTATCAATTAGCACAGAAAGGGCATTAAAACTTGGTTAAAGTAAAAGCCAGAACACAAATATGATCAAAGTTTCTATTTTATTTTTCTGTTCAAAATATACCTGTCCTTTCTGCTAGCCTCTAAAAACTATATAAAATTATTCCCTAGCCAACTAATGGGTTTATTTCTAAACAATTATTTTTACTCTGTTGATAATACATTTTATAATGTTCATAAAATCAAAACAAAATCAAGAATGCATATATCTATGACTTTTAGCATAGATACATCTTTACGAGTCAAATAATTATATTCCCAAAAACGTTTTAGCTGGGTAACAGACACCTAGTTTTCAACGAATACCACCATCAATAAAATAGGGTCATAATATGACTTACTTAGTCCACTTCTAAACCAGTATAGCATCCTCCCAAGCATAAGAAATACTAAGCTATGATCCTTCATCACGAGTTTTTCAATAGTGCCAAAATTATTATAATAGTGAAAAAGATAAAAGATTTGACCAAATACTAAATAAAATTAAGTTGAAAGTCAAAATATGGATATTGGATAGTTCTTCCTGTGATAGAGTGGTAAGGTAGTACACTTTCATCTCTATTGGAGTTCCCAGCATGTGCAACAAAAATGAAACTCAATAAATCAATGTAAGGTTTTTTTTTTCATAATTAGTGGGAAAAATGTCTCCTTTCTTGCCCCATATTTC
>RJWT010029613.1:0-14911 GCA_004365215.1 Cuniculus paca | reverse complement strand
TGATAATATTAACATTAATAGTAATTAATTATATTTATAGTCTTGTTTGAAGTCTTGTACTGCTTTTATTATTTTCTTTTGATTGGTTTTATTCTATTCTGTTTTATTTGATTGTATTATACCTGAGGGTTTGGGCAGTTATTTTGAAGATAACAAGAGACATTATGGTAGCCATTATTGATTTCCTTTCATCTTGTTTTGAGGTCTTGTATCATGTTCATTGTTTTGTTTTGATTGACTACTCTATTTTGTTTTGTTTGTTTTTATTATGTCTGATGATATAAACAGCTACTTTGAAGATAACAAGATGCATTACGGTAGCCACTGTGGTATTTCAACTACCTTGTTTTGAAGTCCTGTATTGCTTTCATTGTTTTGTTTTTATTGGTTTTATTCTGTTCTGTTGTGTTTGATTTTACTGTGCCTGATGGTATGGGAAGTTATTTTGAAGACAGGGAGGAGCACCATGGTAACCATTGTTGGTTTATTTTTATTTTGTTTTGAAGTCTTGTATCACATTCTCTGTTTTGTTTTGTATCTGTTTTATTCTCTTCAAAATAAAAAAATTGTGATAATATTAACATTAATAATTATTTATTATATTAATATTGCAACTATTCATTATTATATAATTTATAATTGCTATTTAATAATATTATTAATGTTTTCTCATTCCCTGCCTTGCTTATAGATATATATTAGCATATTCATAATATTAGCAGTAATAATAAATTTTTCTTTATACTGAATTTGCCAAATACTGTTCAAGGAATGTAAGATGAAGTAGCCAGGGGCACAGCAAGGAAGGCTTAAGCAGCAGACCTCCCAGTGCTCGTTAGTAGGCATTTTCCAAATAATAAGCTGCCCTCATCTGCCTGTGGCCACACCTTCAAAGATGTCAGCTGAAAACAGGGACTGTGCCTTGTGGCAGTTGCATTGATCCGCACCCTCCGTGGTTCATTTCTGTGAGACTTGGAGACAGGCTAGAAGCATCCTGGAAGTGCACTAAAAGGCAATAACATAGAAAGTGGGCTCTGCAGAGGGGACATAATTCCTATCTGTACCAATTCGTTGATCACCTTAGGTGTGTAACATTGTCTCAGTCACTTGTGTGTCACTGGGACAAAATACTCAGTCCCCACAATGTAAAGGGCGAGAGTTTTATTGTGGCTCATGGTTTTAGTCCATGGTTGGCTGGATCTAAGGCAGGCATGGAAAGATGGACATACATGGTGGAGGAGAAAGGTGCTTAACCCCTGGAAGCCAGGAAGCAGAGAGGGAAGGCAGGAGGCAGAAACAAGACTGCATTCTTCCAGGACATGCCCCCAGTGACCTGCATCCAACTAGACCCTGCCTTCTAACAGCATATGTAGCTTGTGTACTCATCCGGAGGTGAATCCATGGCTAAGTACGGTGCCTGCATAATGCAATCACCTTCCACACACATGAGAATTTGGGGAGAAATTTTAGAACTCAACCATATGAACATATACACTCAGTGGTCTTATTTCTTAGGGGCTATGGTACTCATCAAGCATGAGTTCTGCTTTCCTGGAGGTAGAATTGGTGGAGTTCCTTGAGTGCATATGAAAAGATGGAGAGAGACACGTCCCCACCCACAACCTCACATGTCATCACATGTTGTAATTAGTGTAACAAGGTAGAGCCATTGTTTTTGCAGACTCAAAGCAGTATTGAAGGTGTGATGGTACTGAGGCCACTGTATACAGCCATAGAGTTCCTTAGATGTGTTATGAGCTTGCTGCAGTGCTGATTCCATTCAGTGGGTGTGGAGAGAAGTGAGATTTATAATTTTCCATGAGCTCCTGGGCAGTCGATTGCATTGGTGGTTTCCTGGCCACAAGGAGCAGTGAGGACCCAGATGATGCTGTGTGTCCTGAGAGTTGTGTGGTAGGATAGGTATACACCTGGCCACAGCTGTGTGCTGTAAGGATGGTCCAGTTTCCTGCTCCTCCTGCAGAAGGTGAGTATTCCTGTGGATACTTCTTACTGACAAGAGTGGGCATAAAATACAGGGTAGATTTGAGATTTTTCTGTTTATCAAGTAAAGGAAAAGATAAAAAAGAGCACACTAGTCTAATGTGTGTGTGTGTGTGTGTGTGTATGTATGTATGTAATACTGCATTTTTATGGCCAATAACTGAACACACTGGTAACTTTGTAAAGAAAACAGGGTTGTTTTGGCTCATGGTTGTGGAGGTGTCACGGAAAGATGCTGTCCCTGGCAGTGGCCTCGCTGGCAGCGTCCCAAAGCAGCACAGGCACCACAAGGCCAGTGAGAGGAAGCGCACGTGTTTGTCTCTTCTGCTCTTCCTCCCTCTCTTTAGAAAGCTGCTCTGCCCTACTGACCTGCTCTGGTCCTCACACTTCTCTAAACCCCTCTCTAAATGCCATAGTCAGATTGAGTTTCCATCTTCTCAGTTCTCCCCAAAGAAGATTAAATTCAACAACGTGAAACACTCAAACCAAGTCCAAACCATGGTATGGTAGTACCTCGGTTCACAAACTTAATTTGTTCTGCCATTCTGCAGTAGAGAACCTGTTTGGGTTCATGTGGGAAAGATGGTCTCGACTGTTGGTCACCCAGTGTGGAGTTTGCAAACAAAAAACTTTGCCAAATGCTTCTGTTTGTGAACCAAATTGTTGGCAAATGAAAGCGTTCATGAACCGAGGTGCCACTGTAGTGGGACAGGACAGAATGGCTTTCCTCTGGGACTCATGTGGGGCTTAGCAGTCTTCTTGTGGAACTGGTGGCAGTAAAGTCACCCAGACCTCTTATTCTGAACACCAAAGGTCTCTGAGCCACCAACACTGATGCCACTAGCACTTGCATTATTATCTTCTCAAATACTTTCCACTTCATTTTGTCATGGAACCCATATTCATGTCAGCCAAGGAGATATTGGATTCATAAATAGAGGGAGATATTAATCAATGTAAAAAACTTGGGAAAATAAAAAATCATGTAAAAGTTGAGTCTTCTATATAGGAGGGAAATAGTCTAAATACCTAGTGTATAGGCCATGGATTTCTCCAAGTTAAGTATTACAGAGCAACAGTCATGCTATGCCTTTTACCAAACTCAAGGCTTTCTTTTTGGTTTTATACAGACTCTAATTATTAATAAATAATGCAGCCAGGCACGGTAGCACATATCTGTATCCCTAGAACTCTAGAAGACTGAGGTAAGAGGAACAAAAGTTCAAATCCAGCCTGGGCAATGTAGACAATGTATGACAGCCTGACTTAAAATAAAAAACTAAAAAAAGGTACAGATACAGCTAAGTGTGAGGTCTCTGGGCTCAATCCCCGATACTCCCCCCAAAAAGAAATAATGCAAAATTCAGTTTATTAATATTATGAAATATATTTTATATTGTTTAATTGAAATATATTCAAAACATATTTTCATAAGTTATTATTAATGGAGCATTTGAATTGTGAACTGACCTTAATCCAATTCAGGTCATCTTGAGAAACAAAGCATGTATCTGTTAAATGGGCTTCTGCAGATTGATTCTTGACATCTTTAGCCTTTTCCTCTCTTTGTCTTCATGCTTGAGCCCACTGTATACACAGATGACTCTAAGACTTTATAATTGGGCTTTGCTGTGAAACCTGTGTCACTGACCATCTCCGGCCTGTGCTATAGGGTATTGTGGCTCCGAGTCACAGGTGTCTTTGGTGTGTCATCACAGCCTAGCCATCCTAGCACTTGCCTCTCTACCACCACTCTTGTAATCTAAGTGTCCCACCTGGGTCCAGAGACTTGCAGGATCCTCTGACTTCCCTTCTCTGGCTTCATTGTGCTGGCTTTGCGTAATCACAGAGCCTCAACCAGGAGCTGTGCTAGCACTTGCTGTATGAATAAGCTGAAGGATGAAAGGATGGGAAGTACCCCACCTAATGAGATATTTAGTGGCTTCCTTATTGAGGACAGATCTTAGAGTACTCACAGTGCCCCTTGGCCACTGAAATCTTGATAAATTGCAGTCTGAGTTGGTGCCAGTGAGATAATAGTCCTTCCTCTTTATCTGGATACTTTTTCTTGTTATGAGCTTAACTTCGTGTTAATTAAGTCGGCAGTATTGGCTACTAGATCACAAGCACTTCTCTCAAAAAGTACATTTTTAATGGTGTAGCTGGCCGGTGGCATTGCTGTGATTGAGTTAAGTACTTGACTGAATTAACTACATCAGTTAGGGTCTTTGGTCACAAATAAAAGAGGCTATAGATTCCCTTTATGGGGAAAAGAAAAGGCATTTGTTGGAATGATGAGATGCTCATAAGAGAAGCTTTACGCAAAAACCAGGGTTTAAGGATGGCAGGACCCAGGAGAACTCTAGGGACATAAGCAGCAGGGACTATTTGACTGTGATTAGGGTGTCCCCATTGGCAGAATCAAACTGAATTGTTCTCTCTCCCTGTGTTTCTTTCCCAAAGTTAAGTTTTGAGGAGGGACCCATTGGATTAGACCACAGTTGACCAGGGGAGGAGGGAGAGTTATTTCTTACAGCTGTCATAAATTTGGTGGCTTCAGACAACACAGATTGATTGTTTATGCCCTTCAAGCCCAGGAGTCTGATATAGGT
The DNA here is from genome assembly GCA_004365215.1 of Cuniculus paca. Taxonomy (NCBI): domain Eukaryota; kingdom Metazoa; phylum Chordata; class Mammalia; order Rodentia; family Cuniculidae; genus Cuniculus; species Cuniculus paca. The sequence goes on along the minus strand of RJWT010029613.1, from coordinate 10,298 downwards.
GTGTGCTCCACTGCAGTCGGAGTCTGGATCACTTCCGGGGGCCCCTCGGGAGAGTCCATTTCCTCATCGTTTCCAGCTGCCTGCGTTCCTCAGCTCCCAACTCCCTGCCACCTCCAAATCCAGCGGTTGGGTCATTCCAGTGTCTTCTGCTGCTGTGGTGTCACCTCTGACTCTGACCCCCTTGCCCCTCTCCTCCACTTGTAAGGACCCTCATGATCACATCAGGTCGACCCTTGTAATCCAACATAAACTCACTGTCAGCTACTTAAGAACCTTACTTCCATCTGCACGCATTCTCTCTTGCCATTTAACATATTGGCATGTTCTGCAGATTGGAACAAGAATACTTTAGGGTGGGGATAGGTCTGTTTTCTACAGCTAAGGACTTTTGATTAGGAACTTCTCCATGCCCTGCAAACACAAAATGGTCAAGTCCATCAGGGAAAATTCATGTTCATTTAACACAAACAGGAGGAAGACTGTTGCTCAGATAAATCTAGATTCCTCCTACACACACCAAGGCACACCTGTCAATTCCAGGCACTAAAGAAAGAATTCTAGAGCATTTTGAAGTAGGCCATTTCTTCCTAATTCTTCATCGCTTACTTTGGAATCTGTTGTAACAGTCGTTGGCCAAGTTTGACAGATCGTTAAAGCCAAGTCAGCATTTCTTCTCCAAGTCTCCCTCGTTAGTCGAACCACAGGCAGGCTGCATGCTAATAAGCTAAATAACTGGTGTAGAACAGCTAATCACACCACAGTAAACTAACCTAAGGATTTTTAATCAGTTACATCTTTTCATAGGATTATATTGGCTTTGTTAACTGGGAAGAAAATACAATGACTCTGAGTAAGAATGTATTTGTCCTATTTTATGTATTTTTTTTGTAAGATCTCATTAGTAGTTAGTGGAAATGGGTTCTGTACTATTGATCAAGAACAGATGTCTCTCTGGTCAAGAGTCAATTAATGAGTTACCTTTTTTTGCAAATTCCGTGATGGCAGATTCAAACCCATACAAAAGCAGGAGCAAAGCACAAAACAGAAGGAAGTGTTTGGCTTTGACTGGTCCATCTAGAAGGTGTATTTTCCTATACGGAGCTGCCCCGGAGCAACCCCAAGACAGCGAGGCTTGTGCAGTAATTGAAGAAGGCCTGGACTAAACTCACAAGGTCATTGAAAAGTACGTGAATAAAAGCAAGCCAGGGAGAACTATGCTTGCTTATTGTCATCTGTCTTTTGGAGATTGTTATGTACCTTTATTTCATCTTTCACTTACTTTTTAAAATAATTCTTTTTTGGATCATTTAACCCTCTTGGATGAGCAAGTGTTCCTTATTATGCATGTGAGCTTTGTCCAGTGCCAAGTACTTTATTTTGGATCACTGTGCAAAACTGCAAGTTTGGAAGCTCTCTCTAGACATTACAGCATGTACCTAACAGCCAAAACTTAGGGTTTTATTTTCTGCTCTATGAAAGATGCAGGACATGACCTTGAACATATTACTTAATTCCTTTATGCCTCGTTACCTTCCCACTTGTAAAATATCTTTGTTCAGAGTCCCTGCTCTCCCTTGGGCTGCTCAAGGGCTACTCATATGCTCTGTACCTCTCGTTCTGTGCCAAGCAGAGACACAGAATGCCTTTCAGTATTTTAGGGGATGCTAGAATTTAAACCCAGAAAAATTGAAATTTCACTGAGTTATACCAACAATACATTTTTAATATGTACAGGTGCATTTCATCTTGCATTTGATAGAAGCTAAATGTCTTAGAAGTCACAGAGGCAGGTGGATAACACAGTTTTTCCATGAACAGATTTTGCTGTCACTTAATTTATATGCAATTCAGTCCCTTCATTTTTCAGTATGCACAGTTTTGTAATCCTGGTTTTCCAAATTTGCTAATTACCTTGATTAATGAAATCTGTTTTAAATTTTCAACTAGAGGTTTTCTTGGTGACCAACACAAGCTTCGTATTTTTGAGTCTCTCTGTGTGTAAAATAGTGCATGACAGAGATAATTGGTTTTAGGTCCTGTCTGCATTACTTGGCATCCTGATGACGTCACATGCAGCCAGAGCTGAGTTTGCTGTTCTGAGATTTTTGTCCATCACCTGAGGTGTTTGCTCCTGAGTCATTTTGTCAGAATTCTAACAGCTTGCATGTAGCGATTTGCTTGTGCAGGATGATGCACATTTCAGTATAAAAATATTCAGTACTTAATGTTTCTTTCAGACCTATATCATGATTAAGTCGCGACTCCATTGCGACTTCCATTGTATCACCTTGAAAATGAAATTTACAGATTAATTTCTGACGGGTATCCATCTTCCTGTTTTGTTTAGCTTCCTCACTCTATCAATGGAATTTTAATCCTGTGTTCAAAGTTCAGAGATCTGTTCCACTTTTAAAAATAGCTAATTGGAAGACATTTTTCCTCAATTGTGTAAATTATATGTGTGGTACACAGAAATTAGATAATGATTTCCCAATAAGCTGATGCGTAGATGGGTTATTCTAAATTGAAATTCAGTCACTTGTACAATTTAAATTTAGCATCGTTCACAAAGTAATTACCATTCCATAAACTCAACCTCTGCCTGTCTCCCTTCCCGTGGATGCCGCAGGAGCTGGGTGAAACAAAAGAGCCTTCAAAATCCACATCGTTCTTTGCTGGAATTATTGACATCACCAAGTACCAGTAGCCACTTGTTTCTTAAGTAAGTTAATAAATGACTAATTGATCCAGGAAGCAAATGATTCCAAGGAAAACAAATGCTCCTACAGTGGGGAAAGAAAAAAAAACAAACAACAAACAATGAAGCCATCACATAGCAAACTAGCTTTCAACACGATCAATGAGCTTACTAATTCTTTCAATCCTTCGTTCTTTACTTCATTTGGCAAATATTTATGGGAACCCTTTTTGGAAAAACTCTTAACCAAGAGATTTTGGCCAGCTAAAGAAGAGTCATTTAAAATAGGAAATCCCAGACTATATAAATGATGTGTTACATTTTTATTACCTTGACTATAGTTGTGTTTACTAAGCCTGTGGGATCTAAGCCATGTCTTGAAGTGTGGTCTGCTGATAAGAGTACCAAGTGTACGTTCTTGTTCCCTCACCTAACAGCCTGGTCTCCCTTTCTCACATCCTTCCTACTTTGCAGTTTCTGTGGCTTTCATGTGAGTGGGGAATCTAAGATACCTGTAAAGCATTTTAGGAAACATCCTTCTGCGTGCTTCTTATATTTGTTTTGCCCTTTATACTCATCTCATCTACAATAAATTTCACAGTGTTTCTAACACCTTATCTTCAGGGAGCTTCAAATTAAAACAAAACACCCCTCTTATTTTCCCTTCTCTTTTTTATTTTTTTATTTTTTTTGTCTTTTTGAGACAGGGTCTCACTATGTTGTTCAGGCTGGCCTTGCATTCACTTTGTAGTCCAGGCTGGTCTTGAACTCATAGCGATCCTCCTATCTCAGCCTCCTGAGTGCTGGGATTACAGACATGAGCCACCATGCCTGGCTCCCTCTTATTTTCTTTTAGACATTTTAGTAGCATGTTTGTTATACAGAATCATAGATATTTTAGTGTTCTGGGACAGGTGTAGTGTGTGGCATGCTTTATTTTCACTCCCCCACTATCTCCATCCCCTTCCATCATAAACATAAGGTGCTGGGAAGGGTAGACAACCCAGTGCAGAAGTTTGAACCAGATCCCTGTCTCTCATCTGCATGAAAATCAATTCAAAATGGGTCAGAACCAAGATACAAAGCCTGAAACTTTGAAGCTGCTAGAAGAACACATGGGGGAAATCATAGGCCCAAAGGTTTCCTGAATAGGACTCCAGTAACACAGGAAATAATAGCAAGAATCAACAGTGTGCTGCATAGCAATGGAACTGATGAACACAGTGGAAGAAAATCTTTAGCAGCTGCATCTCTGACAGAGGATTGATACCTAGAATATAAAAAAGAACTCAGAAAAAACACCCTCTTATTTTTTGATGTCATTGGTTTACATGTTTTTCCCTGAAAAGTATAATTATTAATTAAAACGGAATGGATAGATGTATGAGCAACACGACTAGTCTTTGGTAATCTGCCCCTTAACAGGTGAGAGCAGGAGGGCCCCAGCCTGCTATGAAGTGGACAGGTGGCCACAGGTGCCGGGGAGGGTGGTCAGCAGGGCTGCAGCATGCAGCCAGTTAAGATGCTTCTCGTACCTGATGGTCATTGTAATAGCCACTGGAACACCAAAATATTAAGTTCTCAGAAGATTTCCTACCCATAAGCTTACCGTCTTCACAACAAAAATTTACACTTTTGATCTCATCTCTACGTGCATTGTTTTTACCCTGAGGATCCTCCTAAGTGGGAGGAAAACACCTGCTGTTTATCTTTTTGCATCCAGGATTCAATGCCTGTGTCTGGACCTGGGATATTCTGTGGTCAGTGAACTATTTTTTTAGATTAATGAATGATTTTCTAGGTTGGCATCGTGGAACTGAGTGCAGAGCAGTGATTGAGAAAGGTAAACCACGTGTGCTAAAACCTTGGTTCTGCCCCTTACTCCCTTGGAAAGGATACTGCTTCGTGGCTTAGTTTCAGGATCTGGAGAAGGGGAATAATCATAGAAATGCAGCCTAAAGTCACTGTATTAATTAAGCCAGTATCAGTGAAGACCTTAAAAGAGTGCCTTGCATGTGTTAAGTATATAATTATGGTTGCACTCTGTTGCACAAAATATTTGTCCAACTGCAATCTAAAACTTTAAGTATACATTCACAGCTTTTCCCTTATAGGTAAAACTACCCATGTAAAGTTATTAATATTCTTTAGTATGCCTAGTAGAACTAACCTGACACTAGTATGCATTTTTTTATTACTTTATCATCTAAGATATACAGAAATTATTGGGTTGGAAACTTGATTGAAGAAAAAGCAAACATAAGAGAGAACTTTTGTAACTAAGTATATGCCTATAGTGCTTACACAATTGAGATTATTAAAGAACCATATTGACTTATTTTTGGGTATTATTTCCTTGATATTCTCGAACATGTACATTACAAAACAGATTTTGATCTCAAGAGTTTGTTCTTGTGCTTTAAGGAAACCCTTGAAGGTAAATAGTTTTCGCATTGGAAATGATTTAAAACCTCTGTTTTCTACTCTCTTTAAAATATATTATCACTCTTAATTGAAATTTCTTCTGCTGATCATCTTAGAAATAGCAAAAGTTTATCAACTTAACAGAGACAGGAAAAGCTAGATAATTACCAAGCTAACTGTAAGGCATCTCTCCCGAGAGAGACTAAAAATGCTGAAATATTTCCATGTGATGTGCAAAGTACTTCATGCCTAACTTTCGGAAATTTTGCTTTGGAATTTTTGGGAGGAGGCTTGAGAATAAAGCCATAGTTTCTTTTTCTAGAGATTATGCTTATTTTAAAGTTTTTTTGTATATTTGAACATATTCCTGGGTAACTTGATAGCTAAATATTAAAATATTTAAAATTTTATTCATCAGTAATTTGTGTATTAGAGGGTGATAGTGGCTGACCATGGAGGCATTGCAAATACTCTTTAAAAAAAAAAGAAAGAAGTTGACATGGAGAAACAATGATGGTAAGAGAGTTTTCCCAAATGGAGAGTAATTTAATGATACTTTAAAAGTACAGTAAGAAAGTGATGCGAATAATTTGAAATGTTAAATGTTATTGTTTTAAAGCTGAGACTATATCGTGAAACTGTTTGCTTATATCTAAGATTTAAAATGTATGATCACACAAAATAATTGTAAGCAGAGAAATTGCTTTTCTAATGGCTGCTGAAATTTGCCTTTCAATTTATGATTAATCTTAGTCTCTTACAACACATTAAAAAGATATACATATGTATACATATATGCGTGTGTATATAAAATATATACAAGATAGATAACTATACTACTAATCTGTTAGTTCATCAAAAAGAACAGTTTGTATTTTCATTGTCTGATTGATCATTTTTTATGTCTAAATCTTATAATCTGAACAACTACTTTCAAGATAACAATATGGATATAAGAAAAAAAGATACTGTAAATTAGTTACAAGAGGTTAGAGGAAGCAGTGAATGGGGTGAGGGAAGCTATCAAAGGACAAAAGTATCAGAAGGACAGGAGGAACCGGATGAGAAATCTCTTGGGTAGAATGCTGACTACAATATGCAGGGTCTGCTGAAAATAATGAATACCCACTTCAACAGTTCACCATATGAGGAAATGTCTGGGAGCTCATGGTCACCACTTCAAGTACCTCTTGTAATTGTACAGGACAAATTTAAGTTGTATGAATCTCATGTTGTCAAATTTAGTATTAAAATAGTTGTACAAGTTTTTGTTTTCCTGATGTGTATGTTTTTGGTAGACTCTGTATATTAGCATATTATATTTTTCCAGTAGTTTCACCATAAAACAATACGTACATGAGGTGATGAACCTGCTGTTTAGTTTGATGAACTCATTACACAGTATACACATACATCAAAATATCATAGTAGATTTCGTAAATATGTATATTCATTATGTGTCTAATTAAAATCTATAAAAATATTGAAATCATGGTGACTTAAAAACAGCACCTTAGCTCATGTTCTCAAGACTAATTTCTATCTTAGTAACAAAATTCAAGGATTTATCTAAGTTTTTTAAAAATTGAAGTTCCCTTGAAATTGTTTTGTACTAGCATTTGAAATATAAAGGAAATAGTATATCTGAACATCGATCATCCTGGGGGTTAATCAAAGTGATACATGACAGAAGTTTAGAGGGTCAGTTTAAAATCCTTCTCCAGTGGTGACCACCCTTCTGGGTATTATTTTTTTCTTGTTTTTTTTTTCCATTTGTGAAATAAAATTATTGGTAATTACTTAATACTTTTATTGTGAGAGCCAGAAACTTTTTTCTGTAATGGCAATGAAATGGATAAAGTGCTATTCGGGAAGCAAAGCAACACTCATGTGACAAGTTACAGAGTTAAAAATGACTTATGTTCTTGGTGTTTGGGACTAGCATTTTGTCTGATGGATTCGTCAGTTTAAAATATTGTATGCAAAAGAAAACAATTATTGTTATAGTTCAACGATGGTAGTATCAAAAGTTTAAGTAATTATTCATAACGATGTGTGTCAAAGAGCACCAAGCTGGCATTTTTTGTGTTGCAGATGTCCCCTTGGGAAGGCTGGTAGGACAGTACAGCTGCAGCTGTCACTGCTTACGCTGCTGTGTTCTTCGATGCAGTGCTTTATTTCTTGCACTCTATTCTAAATGATGCACATATGCACATAGACAGAATCACAGAGCAGTGCTAATTTCAGCACCTCTGAAGGAGCAAACAAAGAGGCAAGCTACATAAATTCATACATTTCTAGAGGAAAAGATTGGAAATGTGGCACATGGGTAAAATAGAATGCTGTGTACAGATAAACATGAAAAATCCATACATTCTGAACTGGTGTATTCTCCAAAACAGGGATAGGAAAAAATTTTAAATATATATATATATATATATATATATATATATATATATAATAGGATAATCTCATTTTTGTTATATGTACATGTATATGTTTATGTGGAGTTATATGTACCTGTGTGTATGTATGTGTGTATGTGTAAATGTATATGTGTACATTCAACATGTATGTAAATGTATACTTGAGGATTGATGGAATATTCCTAATAATATGACTGCTGAAAATTTTGTCTAAATATAGTTTATATTGTCTTATAGTTTTAGTATTTGACAATCAATGTGTAATTTTAAAATATATTAATCATTTTAATGGTATTATTGTACCACTGTACCACTGTTGTAGTTACAGTTCCTTTACTTTGGTTTAAATATATTATTCTTGTTTTTTTTTTTCAGTACCAGGGATCGAACTTACAACTTACCAGGCAAGCACTTGAACTGCTGAGCTAAATCCCTGGCTATTATTCTTAAATATTTAGCCTGTGTATTGATTATTTTTACATTACCAGTAAAATATGACATTTTTTGCACTTTTCAACATTCCAGTATCTTCTTCACTGAGATCACAAGGACACAATAGTTATAAGTTTTCTTAATTTTTTCGTACCTCTGAATTAGCCTCATTTTGTAAGAATTTTTAATGCTTATGCTGTGGGATTTATAAAATCTTTACACTTTAGTGCTTTCTATTTCTGGATCTTACTCATGAATACAAATACGAAAATGTTAGCACACAAAAGCAAGCTCTTCTCCTACTTTATCCTTGAGAAATTTCACAAAGAATGATAGAGAAGATGATTAGTATTGGTTAAGCTATAAACTTATCAACAAGATGCATAGGTAAATCACTTTTGAATTACCTTTGATTATTTCCCTAAGTGGAGATTTCAGGTATACATTTAAGTAGTGTGTTTCTTTAATTGCCTCATATGATGAGACTGACTGCTTAAATTTTACCCCGAACAGGCAAGTACAGTATCTGTGTGATCTGAATTTCATCATATCAAGAAGTTAAGAAATGCGTTCTGCTTTTTAAGAATGCATGACTGAAATAAAAATTTTCATTGTGGCGTGAAATGAAATGGCGAGTATGATGTGTTACTCTTGTTCATTTATCAATAAATATTGATTACATCCTAACACATAGGATAATTGAAAAGATATTTCAAAATGGTGATTTTAAAAATCAATTTCAAACTAATGTCCTAATCTCACCAAAAGTGTTACAATTTTCAAAGTACAATAGTAATAACAATTAACAATTAACATTTTTGAATGTGTCACAAACCTTGAACAGAGCAGATCCCTATACAGGTTCCAGAAAAGTATTTTTCCAGTAAAACAGGAAGTAAGACCAAACTCTTTTTGACTCTTCGGTTTGACATGTTTTGCTGCCACAGGCTTCAAATGCCTTCGAGTGAAAAAAAAAATTGAAAAATGAGCCAGAACACAATTTAATTTCTAAGATAAAATTATATTACCACATCTTTGTTTCCTGAGAAACTTTCGTAAATAGGCCCCTCATACACTCTTGCTGGGCTGGGTATGCCAAAGTAACAAATACCAAAATTGCAGCAGTTTAATCCAGGCAAAGTGTATTTCATCACAGATGCAGCGCATGGCTGCAACTAGATACCAGTTCCTCACTCTGCAACTTTGTATGCCTCTGTCACCCTAATACAATGCATGGGGTGAAAAAAAAATGGAATTGAGAATCGAGAACCTTTTGCACTGAGTTTCAAATGCTTGCACTCAATTATAATTCCTGACAAAATCAAGTTAGACTAACAAGATTGACCCTAATTAAATGTTTTCTTAGATTAAAAAAAGAAAAATGGAAAACTACTGAGCAACATCAGTGTTTACTAAGATAGAATGAAGCCCTTCAGCCCATCTTATAATGAGGAAGAATGTAGCCAGCTCTTATCGAGAGCAAAAGGGTCCTAGGAGGAGGATGAGAAGTTGATCACATGCTGGGAATCTGGCCCTGATGTGCATTTATAAGGAGAAATCAAAAGGTCTTGCCAAGGAAATCTTGCCAAAATACTGCCAGATAATTGGGGATTGTAATGGGCAGTTATAAAGGAGAACAGTTAACACCTGAATGTATAAGGATCTGTTTTTAATAATGAGTTGCAATATATAAATAAGATTAGACCATCTCATGATATTAAAACATTCTGTCCTCATCACCACTTGGATATAAGAGACTATTACTGCTTTATGCATATTTTATGAAAATTATAGAAAAATTCGTCTATTTTAACAGGATGTCTCCAAAAATAGCAAACTAAACTTCAGCAGTAATATGAAATTCTTCATTTAAAAGACGTCTGTGTACACGCTTCAGTAAAATCCTTTAACATCTTTAAAACTCTTTGATTAGACAAAACATATTGTAAAATCACAGTTATTTTCATGCTAAAGCATTAAGACATTCTTTTCTATGATTTCTGGCTGGCGTTTTAGATTTTCTTGGAGATGATTGTCTGTAGGCAGCCCAAAATTTGTGGTACATCACAAACTCAGGAACCACATTGAACAGGTTTGGGGAGTCGGGGCAAAGTCTCTGGCGTGATTTATTTGTGGTTCATTCCAGATGGGTCTGACCGAAAGCCCATCCTGAGATCACTGTAATGTCAGCATTAGAGAATGAAGCCTGGCAGGACATTAAGGCTGCCTCTATACTCACTATTACTTAATACATGAAAATGCCCACTACATTCACTATTAGTTCTGTATTATTAGAAAACACATTCACCTACAGCTTC
>RJWT010029612.1:0-14857 GCA_004365215.1 Cuniculus paca | reverse complement strand
TTTTTTTTTTTTTTTTGGCTGCACCAGGGATCGAACTCGCGACCTCACACTTGCCAGGCAGGCGCTTAGGCCACTGAGCTAAATCCCCAGCCCTTGTCTTTTTGAGACAGGGTCTCGCTATGCCGTTCAGGCTGGTCTTGAGCTCATTTTGTAGCCCAGGCTGGTCTCGAACTCACAACGATCCTCCTGTCTCAGCCTCCCAAGTGCTGGGATTACAGGCGTACGCCACCAGGCCCACAATCTTGTTTTTCTTGAAATCAATAATTGTGTTTCTATTTCTCTATCATCCTTCATAATGCTAAATGTAAGAGTCACTCTCCACTAACTGTGGATCACTGTGCTCACAGGACTGTGGTCCTCAGCTTCTCCCTGGGTCTTGGTCTCCTTGGGAACATTTTTGCCCATGGTGTATGAAACCCAGAATGCCAACCAACATCACTGGGAGAAGATTGGAGAGACTCTGCGTTAGTTCTCTATCACTATTGTAAATAATGACATACATTTCTAAGACTACACTACTCCACAAGTCCAATGTGATCATCTGCCAGTCACACTTCTTATTTCTTTAATGAAATCTTAACAGCGCTGTTTTCATTTTAGCTTCAATTGATGATTAATGAACAGGAGAGCATGTCTTGAGAAGACAGGTGAAAAATATCAGGTTGCAAGCCAAAGCATGTGAAAATACCAGAGATAGGTCTTTAAAAAAAAAAGGGTAAAAGGACATGAGTACCATTTTTAGTAAGAGTTTAAACACTGTAGTTAGCAACGGGAAAAATCCCAATGCCTTTGGGTTTCCCTCTAAAATTCAGTATCTCTATCTAATAAGTTCTTTAATCTTGCCATATATAAATGTACTCATAATAATTTGTCCAAATCTCCAGTGAAGATAATTTGCATCTTAAAAATTGTTAGTTGGTCCTCATTTTTCAGTGGATAGGAAGTCAGCCTTAGTATGTGATCGAAAGAAAATCAGTTTGAAAGAACAGGCTATTGCTAAATTGTTTTATGACTTTAAGACACACAAGAGAAAGGCAAGACAGCCAGAAGTATTGAACTTTGCTTCCCCCCCGCCCCCAGTACCAAAGATTGATTCCAGGACCTTCCCACTGAGCTACATCTCCAGCTCTTTAAAAAGGTTTTTTTTGTTGTTGTTTTTGTTTTTTAAATTACCAAGACAGGGTCTCCCTATGTCACTAAACTGGCCAGGCTGGGCTTGAACTTATGATCTTCCTGCCTCAGCCTCCCAAAGTGCTAGGATTATAGGTGTGTGCCATCCAGTTGGGTTTGAGCATCTATCATGGCGGACTGTGCGTTTATGTACGTTACCTCGCTTACCTGACTTTTAGGTAAACTTTGAGATGCTAACAGACTCTTCCATGATCACACAGCTAAAACGTAGTAGCACTGAGATTACAATCCAGTTCTGCCTGGCTCCAAAGCCCACACACACTCTCTCCACCGCCCTTAGCTGTTCTTCTTTGTTTCCTCATCTACAAAATATGACAGTTGAGTCAGACAATCTTTGATGTTCCTCAAGCTGCAACTGTTTGCCTTTTAAGTTCTGAGGGAAAAGGAGTCAGGGAAGGAGCTTCAAGCACTAGGGTGGGAGATCTTTCTTTCCTCAGTTGGAAGCCTGGGTCCACATTTCCTATCTATATCATTCTGACTTCCCGTTCTGTGGGAGGAGGCTGTTCTTATGCTGCTGAGGACACTTTAAAACCACTTTTAAAAAGAATCAAATATTCTAAATCTCCACTTTAGATGAATTTTCATTTGATACATCTGTCAACACTTATTGTCGAGAATTTTATTGCACCCAACATAACTGAATTGTATTGTGAGGCTGCGTAGAGAAGTAAAGGAGTCTAAAATATCAGCTAGGCATGGTGATGCACGCTTGTAATCCCAGCATTCTGGGAGGCTGAGGTAGGAGGTTCAGAAATTCAAGCCCAGCCTGAACTATTTATTTATTTATTTATTTATTTATTTATTTATTTATTTATTTATTGTCCTTTTTGAGACAGGGTCTTGTTATGCAGTTCAGGCTGGCCACGCACACACTTTGGGGCCCAGGCTGGTCTCAAACTTGCAACGATCCTCCTGCCTCAGCCTTCCGAGTGCTGGGACTACAGATGTGTCCCACCACACCTGGCTCCAGCCTGAACAATTTAGCAACTCAATGGGACGAAAGAACAAAGGAAAGAAGGAAGGAAGGAAGGAAGGAAATTAAATTATATCATTTTTATTTTCAGGGAACTTACAACTAGTCGGGCAACACAACTACACATAAAACTAATTTTAAAAGGCCATGTACAATGCAAAATTGAGCTGTGTCTTCCAGATGATAGATTCTACAGGAGTGCTGAGAAATGGAAGCCATGCTCCCATGGAAAGCTGGGGCAAAGAAAACCATCTTCACCTTGCATTCTGAACTAGTCTTTCTTGGCCTTCTCTGTAATTGTGAAATCCTGATATGAACCTTTCACATAGTTCAGATGTTCTCAGCTTTGCTGGCTGTAGTGTGTCCTTCATATCACGTCATCTAAATGCCACTTCATCTTTATTGGCACTTATGGGAGGGTAAAACCCCAATGGTATGCAAACACCGTCATGGTTACTTGCTTCAAGCCATGGGAAACCAGTTTCTCAATAGGGCGAATGTTGTGTAAAGGTGTAAGGAGCTTGAGAAACTAGTTAAAGGCAAAGCCTGTCAAGCAAGAACTAGATTTGAATGGGGGAACTTCCCTGTTTGTAACAGCAGTGGTCATTCTCTAGCCCCTTACATGTAGGGTCCCTATGCTTTTCTCTGGCCCCTGACCCAGAAGCTGTAATACCTCTCAGCAGGAACACCTAAACCCCTCTGCATCTGTCCACTCTCCTATGCCACACTGTATTAATAAGAAACTCTAGGTCTGAACAATTACCCTGGAATCCTGGTTCCCTGTCTTTTCTCAGAGAACTAAGTACATGTGCTTTTCTCCAAATTCCTAAGTATAATGTGGGAATACCTTCCCAAGAAAGGAGGTGACTTGAAAAAGTGGCCTATTAGATTAAATAGTCATCTTATTTGTACTGTGTGTTCTAAAACAATGCTGGACTAAGGAATATTTCCACAGTTTTTGCAGCATGAGGGATTGAACTCACGACCTCATGCTTGCCAGGCAGGCGCTTACACTACTGAGCTAAATCCCTGACCCTTAAGAATAATTTCTAAATTAGTCAAAGACACAAAACCAATACATAGTAAAGTGTATCTGTTAGAATAATAGCAGTAAGTGCTAACTCAAGGGTAATTGCTTCTGGAAAATGAGATATTAATGAATACACAAGTGAAAAGGGAACGTTTCAAGGTGGATATGGCAGTGCATGCCTATAATCCCAGCAATCTGGGAGCTGAGGCAAGAGGATTGCAAGTTTGAGCCCAGCCTGTACAATTTAGAGAGATCTTATCTCAAGATAAAAAATAAAAAAGGGCTAGGACTGTAGCTCAGTATGAAAACCCTAGGTTCATTCCCTGTATATGGTAATTTTCACAGGGACAAAGTTTAAGACAGACCCTTAATCAACAGGAAGAATCTAGATAGGCAGAGAAGAGAAATTATGACATTCTAGAAATGAAGAATACCATAACCAAAGGCAGAAAAAGTAGAAGATTCATACAGTACATGGAAAATGGAAATGGTCAGCCTATCTCCAGGAAGGCTTGCCTGAAGATGCACGGAGCAAGAATTAATGGAAATAAAATCATGTGGAGATGAATTCATCAAGAAACTCAGCAAACATGTAAGTGCTGATTAGGTGTCAAGTGCTATAATCTCTAGCCATGTGATAACAACAGCTTACACCTATTAAAGCTTCAGTGTGCCAGACACTGTGTTAAGTACTTTACATATATCATTTTATCCTCACTGCAGACCTGTGATGTAGGCACTGTTAGTATCTCCATCTTCCAGATGAGGTTAAGGAACTTGTTTCAAGTTGCATAGTTTAGTAAATGGAAAGGCCTGGACTTGATCCAAGTGACTCAGCTCAAACAAGGGTTCCGAACACAATACTAAATTATCTTCACACATATTATCTTATTAAATCCTCGTAAAATTCTCTATGACATAGGCATCATTATCCTCATTTTGCAAATGAACCTCCAAGGCTCCAGGAATCAATGGATTATCCAAGATCATTTGGCCAAGTACAGAGCTGAGTTTGATAGCAGGTCCACTAATTCCGAACTCATTAAACTTTCCATTACAATATATGTAGCCACCTGGCAGAGAGGTTCCAGCATGGGATCAGGAAAAACCTCTGAAAACCTGATAAGAGCAAGAAACCTATGTAATACAAATAGGAACGAACTTGGCATTTTGAACTAATGAGATTTTGATTTACAAAGGTAGGGGTAGGTCTGGCCTCAGCCAGTCACAGGAAACTGAATCAGGCAAAAGTGGACATGAGGCTACATGCCACTAGAAGTGGTAGGGACCTAGAAATGGGTATGGGAGAGGGAAGCACAGAAACAAAATCAATATTTAAACATAAATCTGATCATGGGAGCTGAATGACCAAGAGTAATACAAGAGATTAAATCAAAGGGGACTCTGCTGTTGTGTATCTAAATGACTGAATGGACCATTGACAGGGACTAAATATTACAGGAGCAGTTGATTTCTGGCAAAATATGAAGGTTCTTTTTGGACACGTTGCCACCTATTTTGCAGAACAAAGATTGACGCATTGTTAAGGAAATAATAGTAGGTAGTCAGAGATGTGGGATCGGAGTGCAGGCAGACCATAGAAGCTGTCAATCATATTTGACCAAAAAAGTTATGCTTTTAGGGTCACTAAAAGAGCAGCCAAGTCATCAGTTGGAACAAACAAAGAGTCATCACAGAATATAAATGCAGCATAACAAAAGCAATCCATAGGTCAAGCCAAGTGATTAGGGCCAAGGCAGAGATACCAATGAAAGGAACACAGCAGCGAATGATCTCTTGCCAGTATCAAGTGACATGAATACATTCCTGCACTATTTCTGGTATTTGGGGATATTTCCATATTATAGGAACCAAACCCAGCTTAACTGGAAGGGACCCTGTGGGCCAACCCTGCAGAAAAATTAAGAACTTTCCTAGGAGTACACAATCTACACCAACCAGAGTAGAACTGAAGTCATCAAAAAGGACAGAACTGTATACATAAAAATGGCTAAAATGATAAATGTCATGTTTATATAACCACAATTAAAAAAAGGGGGCCTCAGCTCTGAAAATCTGTGGCTCCTCCCCAAATCTCCAAAAGCCCACCTAACTTAGCATCTCCTGGACTCAGCCTCTCTTTTGGAGATCTCTTTTCTTGCCCAGATTGGTGGCTGTGAAGGAGAGGAAGAAAGGACTCATAAAGCCATGGGTACTACAGCTACCTGGCTGCCCGTCTTTCCCATTTTGAAAGACAGCAGGTCAGTCAGTTGTGGGCAGTTTGTAGCAGACATCTGTTTGGTTTCTGCTACCCCTGTCCTTTTCTTCAGAGCACTGGGAATATGATACACTGGGCAATGCCCCACCCTCCGTGACCTCTTCTGCCTGACAGCATTAAGAAAGTGAGACAGAGCAACTCAGCCAACACCTAGAAGGGACTGACCTGAGAACTGGGAGTCCTGTGACTTCAGTTCTTGTTCACTGCCCTTTGGGTACGCCCTTTTAGGGTTCTAGGGGCCTCCTTCTGACTGACTTCACAGAGACTGCCTGAAAGATTACACTGTTTCTTTTCTGCTACATGTATTTTCTATATATCCTGTGCTCAAGTCAGGGGTCCTTTACAAAACAAGGCCACACAAATAGGCTTCTATACTTGGAAATAGCGAGGTGGGGTTCCTCATCATTTACAAGTAGACAAACAGGCCCAGGATTGCTGAGTGGCCTGTTGGAGGACACATGCTTGGTTGACTGCAGAACCTGCCCTTTTCTCAAAAGATGCTTAAAACATCTGGAAATGCCAGTTAGGAGTCTACAAGGAAATGGTAACAGTGCTGATGCAGTGGGGAAGCTCAATGGTTACCCACAAAATCATCACAGACTACTGTTATAGTGTAGCTAAAATTAGATCCATCCCCTCCCCTGGCCCTCATACAGCAGAGCATAATCAGAGCCCCATGTTCTAGGGCTTTGTAATCCTTTCTGTCATTGTCCCAAGGTGATCTTGATGCACACTTCTGAAACCCTCACCACCAATGTCAACAGGCAGCCAGTCGGCAAGGGATGGGCCATCCAAGGCTGCTATCACAACACAGAAGAATGACAGTGCAGCTCATCACAGATGTATTTATCAGGCAAACTTCGGGAAAAACAGGTTGCTCAAGCTCATTACCTAAGAAAAATAGTTTCATGTGAAGTTTGACATGGTGTGAAATAGATGTAAGGGAGGTGGTGGCATTGCTGCATCCATGTGGGGACGTATCTGGGGGTCAGGCCAGCACACACAGAGGGAGAAGATTCTTTTCTTTCCCCCCTGGAGATCATTTAAGTTATAAAGTTAACCAGAGAAATGGGTTACCTGTTTTCACCAAACCTAAATACCTTTTCTGTGGTCATTTTCTACCAATTCAGGAATTCAGGCTTAGAACCTTTACATTGTAGTCATCCTTATAAAAGTGCTAAGTCATATGGGATTTGCGAATCATATTCAGCCCCTCATTTTGAAGTTGGGGATACAGAAATTTCCCTTATTAGAATATTGTACTTCTAGTATGCAGCCTACGATTGCACTCATGTTTTCTACAAATTTAAATTGCACTGTTGGTTCTCATAGGCCTGATAGTTAATTTAAAACCCACAGTATTTTCATTCAAACTACTGCTCAGCTAAATTTTCCCTATCCCAGGTCTTAAAGTTTTGTTCAAGAATTTACATTTTGCCTTTCCATTCCATGGTGCAAGATTTAAGTACATATTTCAGTCTATGTTTTTGTTCTTTTATTTTTTTGTTTTTTGAGATAGGGCCTCACTATGTAGTGCAGGCTGGCCTCAAACTCATGGTGATCCTCCTGCCTCCGCCTTCCAAGTGCTGGGATTATAGCCATACCCCATCACACCTGGCAAGTCTGTGATTTGAATTTTTGTCTGTCTTAATTTTACAAGTGAGTTCGAGGAAGCAGAAGATCATTTGTAAAGTGTGTACTTCACAGTATGTCTGTAGCTCATATTTAACGGTTAAATTGTTTCAAACAAAATTCTTCCAAACAAAACTCTGTGAGAAGCATTTAACTTAGAACTCCCCACTTCATTTTTTAGGTACTCAAAGAGGCTGGGTAACTTTTTTTCCCTTCTTATATGATGCAGCTCTAAAAATGGTTTCCTTTGAAGGGCAGAAGAATATTCCAAATCTTATCTCTTACAGGGAGCAGGAATGGCTGGGAAAATTAGTAAGAGGCCACACTTTAAACTTCAGAGTCTGGAAGATTTTTTTTCTTTTTTGAGACAGGGTCTCGCTATGTAGTTCAGGCTGGCCTTGAACTCACTATGTAGCCCAGGCTGGCCTCAAATTTACAGTGATCTTCCTTCCTCAGCCTCCTGAGTGCTAGGATTACATGCATGTGCCATGGTGCCTGGCTCTAAAGTATTGAATTTTATGTCCATTTTGAAGTTCTTTTTTCGTTTGTTTGTTTTGTAGCACTGGGGATTGAACTCATGACCTCGTGCTTGCCAAACAGGCACTTAGGCCACTGAGCTAAATCCCCAGCCCTTTTATGTCCATTTTGATGTACAAATTAATAGTTTATATCCTATTGCCCACAAAAACTGGAAAACAAAAACAAAAAACCTGGAAAAATCAAGAAACTCAAGAGAAGGAATGATTTTCTAGTATCTTTTATATTCAAAAGAATATCTGCTACAGCCGGGCGTGGTGGCTCACGCCTGTAATCCCAGCACTCGGGAGGTTGAGACAGGCGGATCGTTGTGAGTTCGAGACCAGCCTGGGCTACAAAGTGAGCTCAAGGCCAGCCTGAACGGCATAGTGAGACCCTGTCTCAAAAACAGAGCTGGGGAATCTAGCTCAGTGGTCTAAGCACCTGCCCGGCAAGCGCAAGGTAGTGAGTTCAATCCCCGGTGCCGCAAAAAAAAAAAAAAAAAAAAAAAAAAAGAATATCTGCTACATGTAAAAGAAGAATAGTGTAAGTAGCCAGACCACTAAAGAATTATCCCTGATTTCTTCTTTTCCTTCCCTTTCCATATCTAAGAATGGCTAACATTTATGAAGCACTTTCTATGTGCTACATATTGTGCTCAATACTTCATATACCTGAGTGATGTAATCATGACAATTTTCATGATTGTAACATAAAAAACTGGTACTTTGTGTGAGGTGCTACGGAATCAAACTCAGGGCCTTGCGCATGCTAGGCAAATGCTCTACCACTAAGCTATAATCCTAACTCAAGAGTGGCACTTTTAAGAGTAAACTTATGCACATAGGACTGGTGGAGCCAGATTCTCACTCAAGTTGCTATGACTCAAAGCTTACGCCTTATGAATGTTAGTCCAGGTCCTCTAGGAGAGCCTCTAGGCCATGATGCAGGTCTAACAATTATGAATCATAGAAGGAAGAAAGGAAAGAAGAAAGGCAGGCAGGCGGGGAGAGAGGGAAGAAAGGAAGGTTAGATGGTAGAGCCTTAGACTGAATTGCAGTGTTAACAAAGTTCTGCAAGACCAATGGAACATCCTGGAGCTAAAGCTGCTCACTGGAGTAGTTCAGCATTGCCCAGGCACAGGCCCATTTTAGTGTCCCTGCCACACTCAGTCCTGAAGCTGACTTCAAGAAACATGACCTCAGTAGGCAGCAGGGATGGACTTCAAGCACAGAAGTTGGGGTCATGAGTCAGCTGTGATCTGTTCTGAGCAGTTCATTTTCAGCACTGCCACTTTATATCACACTGCCGCCTCAGGCACGTTGCTGATTTTGTCTTCAAGGGATGTCTCTACCTAATGCCCTCATTCAAGCTTCTGTTACTGCTTACTCACCTAGACAATCCACTAACATTTCCCTACCTCAAGTCTCAGTACCCTTAAAATGATTTCCTGCAGTGCTGTGAGAGTGATCTTTCTGAAACATAAGTCTGTGTGATAGCCCAGTTTAAGAAGTTAGGCGGAGACATCTTTTTGACATGCTTATGATAGGTCTGATGATCTACTAGCATATAAATGCCAACAATCTCATGAGCTTTCATCAACTAAGCTAATTTCAAAATTGCCTCATATTCTCTTTGATAAGGCTATCATTGTGAAATTTATATGTGGAGCTATGCCATTGGCCATATGTCATCCGTCAGTTAAAAAACCCATCAAGGGAACCAAGTAGGGTGGCACACACCTGTAGTCCCAGGACTTTGGGAAACTGAAGCAGAAGGATCACAAATTCAATCCCAGTCTGGGCAATTTAGCAAGACCTTATCTCAAAAACAAAACAAAACAAAAGAACAAACAAAAACTGTGGGGAACCACTCAGGCTGCTTCAAAGCTCAGTGACATCTATGGACATCTGAGGATGTGACCACACTTGTCTAGTGCAGGCACACAGTGGGATACAGTTATGTAACAATGATTTAGTACAGCAAACAGGCATGCACTGGTTACAGCACTATGTAAGAATGTAAATATGAGATAACAGCCTGTATAAGAATTATACAATAAAGATGCAGGTGGCTCTTGTGCACTTGTTCTGGCTTTCTGCTCTGCTCCATACAGCCTGCTGTTGTTGCTGATGTCTTGCACACGTGTTCTTTAACCTTGGGACCTCACCCAAGAAAATCTCCCTTGGGACCCCTGAGCAGGCCAACAAAAACAAAAACAAACACCCTGTGCTTTTGATCATGTTATACCCAGAACCCTAGGACCCAGACACTCCCTACTTGTTTGACATTATCCTTGCCACTCTTTACCTCAAATTTAATACTGCAAAAATACAAGCAGCACCAGATTCAAAATGGCATCCAGCAGGAGGCTGGTGAAGGAGCTTGAAGAGATTCGCAAATATGAAATGAAAAACTTCCATAACATCCATGTTGATGAAGCTAATTTATTAACTTGGCAGGGGCTTCTTGTTCCTGATAACCCTCCATATGATAAGGGGGCCCTCAGAATCAAAATCAACTTTCCGGCAAAGTTTGCATTCAAACCATCAAAGATCACATTTAAAACAAAGACCTATCACCCAAACATTGACGAGAAAGGGCAGGTTTGCCTGTCCGTAATTAGTGCTGAGAACTGGAACCAAGACCAGCCACGTAATCCAGTCTTTCATAGCACTGCTGAACGACCCCACAGTCCAAATACCCACTCCAAGCTGACTTAGCTAAAGAATACTCTAAGGACTGTAAAAAATTCTGTAAGAATGCTGAAGAGTTTCCAAAGAAATATGAGGAAAAGCAACATGTGGACTAAAATCTGCCACAAACAATTCCAGCAAGTGTGAGCAGAGACCCCTAGCAGTGCATTCAGACACCCCACAAAGCAGGACTTGAAAATTGATGTGTGCTACTGCCTGCCATTCACTTGTGTGGTTACTAACTCTACAGTTTTCTTAATCAAAAATGACCTAGTAGCCTGTAAAGAAAGGATTAAAAATTTCAGATATTCTAGTTCTGAGTTTTTTTGTTTTAAAAAATCACTGCTTCAATTTTAAAAAAAATACAATACTCAATTATTTGTAGTTCCTACTATGCCGTATCACATCTGTATGCCTTTATTTATACCCTGCCATCTACCTGTAAGGCCATTTGTTCTTTTCTTCCTCTCCCTTTGTGACTATTTGAATCTCACTTTAGATTTAGCTCAGTTACCAGGAGTTTTCCATATATACCTCAACCCACAGATTATTTAGTCTAATCACTAGCTCAATTCAGGAATCCTAAGACCTCAGGCAGAAGGTCATAACTTCACAAGACGATAGGCTGTATCTTTGGCTTGTGCTTAGCCACTTCTTATTCTACCAGGAGACTATCAGTTCCTTTTCTTCCATCTTTTAACTGTGAGCCATGATTAAAATGGACAGCACTCACTTGAATAGGAGTGTTCACCCAAATCTTCAAGACAAATGGAGAGTTAAAAGTTAAGAATGGTTGAGAAATCTTGGCATGTCTTATAGAGAAGATCTCTAGCTTTGAACCTTTAGCTTTGAATCTTGGATGGGCTGAGCTGGGGAAGATGAGGATGAGGGTGGATGGGGCCTGCCAACAAGCCTTTGGTCATTTCCTTCTGGTTGTAATTTCTGAACTTTCTAGTCTTTAATTTCTGAATCCCCTACCTGTGATTCACAGATGTTTCAAGGGGCCTTCAGAATGGGAGACCTGGGGTGAGGGAAAATGTAACTGATGATAAGCCACGTAAGGATTAGAATTTGTCCAGTGACTCCAATTACTAAGATTCCAACTGTTTCCTTGGTTCTTTTTGGTAAACCTTCCTTTTTACATGCTGGAAAACTGCATCTAGAACTACTACATAGGTGGGAGATACTGTAGAGGAAGAAATAGTGAATAAAGACTGATTTGGGGGAGCCCTAAACTTGCTGGGATTATGAGGAGCATAAGCTTTCTTTATCTACCTAGCACAGACCAGTATAATTTTTATTGTTGCTTTCATTTCCAATATTACAGTGTAAACAACATTGCTAATGGTGAGGTTTTCAGTTATATATATATTTCTCATTTCTATTACAAGTCCTTCTTGTACTTCCCCAAAATAAACTTTTGACTGAAGACTCCTGGACAACATCCTCGTATCAATCCTCTCAAATGCATAAAAGCAGGTAGTACCTATTGAAAACTGGGAAAGCTGTCTGTGCTAGGTGGATAAAGAAAGCTTATGCTCCTCATAATCCCAGCAAGTTTAGGGCTCCCCCAAATCAGTCTTTATTCACTATTTCTTCCTCTACAGTATCAATTGAAAAAATATATAATATCATTTATTACAAATGGAAGAGAAATATGCCTTGAGGTGTACAAAGTTTTTTAGGATATTTAGTAGTGGGATCAGGGATATAGCTTAGAGGAACAGCTCCTGCCTGGCAAGTGAGAGGTCATGAGTTCAATTCCTGGTACCAAAAAAAAAAAAAAAGAATATTTAGTAGTTAACTCTAGGGGAGCATATCAGGGAGATGGAGAAGAGTTTTTATTTTTTACTTTATTGTCTTCTTTAGTGTTTGGAAAATTCTTCCATGTGTGTGTATTACTTTTGAAATAAAAAAAAATCTTTTTTCACTTTTGCAAGTGAAAAAGATAGATTTCACCAATTAAGGAAAGTTTCTGTAGAACACATGGAATTATTTTTCATTTTACCTTTATTAAAAACATTTATTTGGCTCTCTTGAATCAGTGGTAAGTGTCTAAATAAATTTAGTTTCAACAAATATCATTCCCTGTTATGGTTTGTATATAGGTGGACCTCCCAAGCCTCAATAGTCATAGAAGCAGCTGAAACTAGCATTTGTGATTGATTCATTGTCTAGTGCTGGGATTGGTGGTGTGAGTTCTGCACCCACCCAGGGGTGGAGCCGACATACAGTGTAAGGTCGAGAAGGAAGTGGGTTTTTCCCTTTTTGAGTGGTTTGCTCTTACCGCTTGTAGCCGCCATGAACGGCTACCCCCTCAGCCATACCACCCTGCCTTGGAACCAGCTGAGCATGGACTGAAACCCCCATAACTGTAAGAAATAAACATCTCCTTCCTTCACTTTGGGTGTCAGGTATTTTGTCTCAACAATGAGAGAAAAGTAACCAAGACACCCTCCATCTGCACACCCATCAGTTTTTGTTAGTGTATGTTAACATGCATGATATGGAAAAATGAAAAGGACAGGGAACTTTTAATCTACTGTCTATATATCCACTGTAGCTCTCATTTACCTTGCAAAATGGTCGTAATTCAGCAAAGCTGAAAGTTAAAAAACTTCTTTAAAGTTCATGTGTTACTAACTTTCAAAAGTTAATGTCCTTTTTCAGAGATATTACAATAGGTTGAATTAAAAGTTTGGATGATTTAGGGATTAAGAAAATTTCCAGAACATATCTTGGGCATTGCCGATTAGCTATTCTGTATATCAATGGGATAGTCAACAGTTCTTTTTTCATTATTGCTTAGATATGGCAGAAAGAGCATGGAGAAGAAGCAAGAAATAACGTTTGGTCTGTGGTCCCCTAGGACCACAAAAGTCTGACCAAGGGTGAGAGACTTATGTCAGAGTTTTTGTTGTCATCAGATACTAAAAGTGTTAAATGTATACCAGGCCCTCACACTATAATACTTAGTTCTGTATCCCATACCATCATATAGTATATATTACAAATACAACATAATCTAGCGTAATAAAATATTTCAAAATAAATTAGGAGGTATTGAGGAGATACCAATTGCATGGAAAAGAGCCAAGTCCTCCAGATTTAATTGTTACTCTCTTGCTTCAATCCTTAGTGACTCCCAAGCACATTCAAATTAAGTTGACTCTCCTAAGCTTGGTATTCAAAATACTTCATCACCTACATCTACTTCCTTAGCTTCATTCTTGACACTGCTGTCATCTCCTGGATGCCTGCGTTGCACCCAAACCTAGTTATTTGCAGTTCTCCACTATTATTTCACACCATTATGCCTTTGCCTGCTTCAAAAACTTGCCTATGCATTTGCCTGCTTGAAAAACTTGTACTCATCCTTTGACACCAGGTTCAGAAGTCAGCCTTTCAAAAGACTGTCCTAGCTCCTTTGTGTCTTAGGTATATCTTTACTGTTACACTTAAGGCTATCCTGCAGGTCTTCATCACATGTTCATTTCATTTAGGAGAACATAAGTGAATGTGAGTAAATCCCCACTCATGCAGACCCTATTTAGCTAATCTTTCTATCTCTAGTATATAGCACAGCTCCTGATGAGAAGGAGCTACTTAATCCATTTTGTAAATGAATAGATAGATGATGGAATGAATCAGTCATAGTACAACTAAGGATTTCTTTGTAGTATAACTTCTCTTGATATAATGGTAAATCTGGTCAAATGTACATTTCCCTTGGGTTCCATTGCTGTATCTACCTGTCCCAAGGCAGCAGGGGCCATCCGTGGTATCACAGTGATTCACCTGCACCATCAGGCTGACCGTCAACTGCCAGTTGGTGCAGAGTGAAAGATTAACTTTAGAACAACACCAAAACATTGAGTAAATATCATTTAAATCTTGTTGTGTTCTTTTAAGCAGATGCTTGAGTTTTTCTTTCTCCACATAGCTAATATCCCTCCAAACATGCTTAGACAGCAAACCGTTTTTTGTGGGATTTTTTTTGGTAAATTGATTAATGGAGACAATTACTCATATGCCTGGTTGTAGGACGTTTCCAATAACATTGCCATTTTGTTTACGGAATGCTCAGTAAAAATACTCAGGAATTCGTCACCAGGGGAGGGACCACCTGTCTGCTAGAAAGGCTAAAAAAAGAAAAGCCAAGAAGGATGCTGAAAATGACCTAATTCCGTCATCAGCCTCCCCCCGCAACAAACTGTCTCCTCCACGCTTAGCAGTAGCACCTGTGGAATGGCTTTCTTTGCTGGGCGCTTAGCGCTTTGGCTGGCTGGGGACAGAGCTGCCCTGCATGTACCTGGTCAAATTGCCTAAGGAGAGCAGAGCAAAGGCACTGGGAGTAGCAAGTATCATGTGAGTGGCAAGCAGAGACAGAGGTCTGGATTGACGAATAGAAAGAAGGGAGACAGATATGAAGGAGAAAGCAGACAGGAGAGCAGGAGACACAGCTGTGTGACTGGAAACGGGGGGAAGAGTAGCTGCCCACCGATTCCACCAGGGGGACTTCAGTGTGGGTGGGAGGGGAA
>RJWT010029611.1:0-14867 GCA_004365215.1 Cuniculus paca | reverse complement strand
ATAGAAGCACCTTGAGACCACAATGTTAGTGAAATAATCAGATACACAAGTTTAAACATCACATGGTTTCTCTTACATGAGAAACCCTGAATAAAAATAAAGGCAAAATAAAAGATAGCTAATACAAAGCATCGAGATAGATCATTCTCAACAGAGAAGAGGATCAAGAGGAGGAGGAATGGGAGATGAAGGGGAGAGATAAAGGATGAAAAAAAGGAATTGAGATGTGTTATGTGCATGATCCAACTCCACACAAGGAATGCAAAAATTATGTATGGCAAACATGTTACCCTCCCCCACCCCACCAAAAAAAAAGGGAAGCAGTTCAAGAGATGGTTGATGGGGAAAGAAAGGAAGAGGAAGAAGATGAAAAAAGTAAGACATTCAGTGGTTCAAGCACTTGCCTGGTAAGTGCCAGGTTCTGAGTTTGATCCCCAGAACCATAAAACAAAAACAAACAAAAAAAATAAGATGTGTTATGTTTACACTTCCCACAAGGAATGTAAACTATACATGTGTACTAATAAACCAAAGTAAAATTTAAAACTAAAGATAAAAAAGAATAAAAATCAAGAAGAAAAAAAGAACCCAGACTGATGATTAGGCTACAATATATAATGCAGCAGTCTTGAGATGATGACAGGCCTATGCTATAGAAAACAATAAAGGAAAGCAAATAGTTATGTTATTTTTAAAAGGTAGAATTTAACAACAGAATTTAATGACTGGATATGGCCATGGAGAGAAAGGGAAAAGTTTCTGAAACTACACAGACAGATAGATAACGAGATGACAAACAGGACGATGACACAAACTTGGGGGCTGGGAAGCAAAATAAACTACACTCCACACATGTTGGCGTTAAGGTGCTTGCCACACATCAGAATAGAGATGTCTGTATTACTGACTCTTATGTAAGAAAAAAGTGAGTGCAAGAAGCAGAGAATAAAAATCAGGGGCAACATTAAAAAAGAGTCAGAGGCGCTGGGAGCATAGCTCAGTGGCACGGCACCTGCCTGGCAAGCACCAGGTACTGAGTTCGATTCCCGGTTCCACAAAAAAGACCCTATGTTTTGGAGACAAAGAGCCCAAGAATTCAAGTTCTGAGTTCAAGTGTCTACTGACTGTAGACAAAAAACTTGAATCTCAGTTTCTTCACTTGTACAGTGTAAATAATAACAGAAGTTGCCTCATATGTTTTTGTAAAGATTAAAACATGTATGTGGAAAATATCAATACCAAACTCAGGTTAGTGATTTTTTTTTTTTTTTAGGAGTCCACATTGCCCGGGCTAATCTTGAACTCATGGGCTCAAGTAATCCATAACGGCCTTCAGAGAGCTGAGATTATAGGCATGTCTCTGAGACTAGCTGTAGACATGTTTTCGTAGTAAGGGAAAAATGGTAGGAAGATTTTAAAACAGGAATGGGATACTAGCCAGGTGTGGTGGTGCATGCCTGTAATCCCAGCACTTGGGAAGCCAAGGCAGGAAGATCACCCCGAGTTCAAGGCCAGCCTGAACCACATAGGGAGACTCTGCCTCCAAACAAAACAAACAAAAACAAAAACCAATAAAACAAAAAATAGACAGGAACAGGATCTGAGATGGCTGGCATAGGGATTTTCAATTGTGGGTATTTGTTAGTAAAGCAAAAACGATGATGTTTAAAATTGTTAAAAGCATGGTGGTGATACATGGAGGTTTATTGTGAGTTTCTTTTGTGGGGGTTGTTTTGGTTTTGGTTTTTGAGACAGGGTCTCACTATGCAGTTCAGACTGCCTTTCAACTCACTAAGTAGCCCAGGCTGGGCTCAAACTCTCAGTGATCCTCCTGTCTCACCCTCCTGAAAGCTGGAATTACAGGTATGTATTACCATGCCCAGCTTATTATGTTTCATACTTATATTTTTAAAATATTTTATAGCACAAAGAATTCATATACAGCACACAGCACTCAACAAATAAGTGAACTACATTAAATACCACTATTGTTGTTATTTAATACTTACAAAAATATCAACCAGATAATAGTTATACAGTAAGTATTCAACTATTTGGGGTACAGGTCTTCCTAAATTTTTTTCTACCACTCCTTTTCAAATACACTAGGAGTTTCTTCTAAAATATAAATCATATCGGTTCTGGCATATTTAATACTTAACAGCTTTTTTCCCTCCCTAATTCTGGGAATTGAATCCAGGGCCTTATGTATGCTAAGCATGCACTTTACACACCCTACCCCTGGTTAATACTTTTGAATCTAGAATGGTATGAATTTGAATCTTACAATTTCCCATATTTTCAGTTTCTCAATTTATAAAATTTGAACATACTAATAGCTACCACTTCACATGACCACTCAAAGAGATTAAATTGATCAGTGTGAAGCACTAAAACACAGTGTCAAGTTGAAAGTAAGAACTCAATATAGAGTAAGTACACAATGAATACAGGTTCAGAAAAAGATCAAAAGCAATTCAACGAAGTTAATGTAAAACTTATGAGTCTAAATTCTAACTCAATACTCTAGTGTTGTACAGGTATATGTCAGTCGGTGTCCTATCAAATAATGAAAAGACACAGAAGCTTCATGCAGAAAAATGCCATACGTGTACCATAGTACCCTTACAACACTAAATTCAATTTTTTAAATATAATGACTATGTATATGGGCAAGTAAAAATAGAAGAAAACTCTTACTAGTTTAATAAATTACAAACTTACTAAAGACCATATGCTTGGATTTTAAACAAATAAGTGCAATGGATGAATAGTCCCTCATTCAATCTAGCTTAACTTTTAATAAAACCAACACATTATAATAGTATAAATGTTTTTTTTAACATTCTACATAAAAACATGCACGTCCTCATTGTTCCCTCTCCTATATTTAGTCATTACTAGTCTATAAAATGGAACATTAAGATATTAAAGTTCGAATCTGTACAGTACAGTTGATTCAGCAATAAAAGAATGAAATGTAAAAAGCAGTACTTGTTTTATGTTTTTATTAATGATACTGATACTTTTCTACTAAGCAAGACATAAAACCTCTAAGTCATTAACCTTATTTTAATTCATCACATTAGGTAGTTGTTATTTTATTTTATAGATGACGAAGCAGGCTCATGTGAATTAAGTAGTTTGCCCATTGATAGAAACCTGGGCATGGTGGCACATGCCTGCAATTCCAGCATTCTGGGAGGCTGAGCCAGGAGAATTGCAAGTTTCAAACTAGGCTAGGCAATATACAAAGATTCTCTCAAAAATATTTTTAAAGGGGAGCTGATGATGCAGCTCAAGGCCCTGGGGTGAATCCCCAGTACAGCCAAAAAAAAAAAAAAAAACAAAAAAAACCCAGATACACATTTCTCCATGAGTAATGCTTAACCTACCTATGGGTTTAGCAAGGACACCCCTACAGAAAACTATGTAACTTCAAAGATTATTGCCAGTCTAACATAAAATCCCTGACATCCACTATGGATTGTGCTATCTATCTTCCTATCAAGACTAACTCATTCACACGCACAGTACTTACACATTCTGAAGACTGTCTAGTTCTTATTGACTGATCACCCTGCTGCTGGGCTGACCCGGCCACCTGTTGGGCATTTACAAGATTTCGGACCAGCTGGGCTGCTAAAAGAAGACATCATAAAAAAAAAATCAAGAGAAAGAAAGTAGTAAGAAATGGCAACTGATAAAACTCTTTAAGTAAAACAGTCTCAAATTTCTCCAAAATCTTATACACTTAAAAGAGTTAAATTATTGCTACGAGCCAGTCATGGTAGTGCATTCCTGCAATCCCAGCACTTGGGAGGCTGAGATAGGAGGATTTCTGTGAGTTCGAGGCAAGCCTGGGCTACAAAGTGAGTTGAAGGCCAGCCTGAACTGCACAGTGAGACCCTGTCTCAAAATGATGAGAAAGAAAGAAAAGAGAAAAGAAAAAAAGAAAAGAGCAAAGTGAAGCAAGAGCAGAGCAGGCAAGCTATGTTAAATATGTATATTAACTAACTTTTAAAGCCATTTTTCAATTCTGCAGCTCAATTTATTTTTTGTCCCCCCTCCCTGGGTTGACTATAACTGTTTTCCAGTCTTAGGTCCCATGTACTCTAGGTAAACACTCTACCACTGAGTTATATTCCCAGCCTGTATCAATTTAAAAAATACCAAGGCTCGGGATGCAGCTCTGCAGAACAGTGAGTACTTAGCGTTGCATGAGGTCCTAAATTCAATCCTTGGCATTGGTCCCTATTATAATATCAACAGATAAGACTTTACTTCATCCAGAAACTATTTTTGGCATTTTCTGTGTACCTGCCACACTGCTATTCCTCTGACGGGCCAGCTTGACCTCTGGGCACTCCCTCCGTACATGTCCTGCATCTCCACATATAAAACACCTGAGGTCTCTGGGGTCTCTAAAATCTCGAGTGTCGTGGATGTCCCGGGAGTCATTCTCTTCTTCATTCCCTTCTTTCTCTTCTTCACTGTCTTTCTTCTTTAATCTAAACAATAAACTGCTGATACCAATAATGTGGGGCTAGGTACTTGTAAACTGAGCTTACTAACTCACAGAACAAATTATAAACTAGACACAACAAAGGGACTAACATGCTCATTTGTTTCATGCATTTGTTTGAAGACAACAGAACTCACATTTATAATACACCTACTCATGTCAAAAACTAGAGATTCTATTAGTTTTATAATTATATTAAAAACTTTAATATAAAATTTTAAGTCTGTAGGAATCTTTAGAGATATTATCTCCACTTTAAAGAAGAAAATAAGGCTTAGAGGATATAACCATCTTACCTAAAGTTAACAGTCAATAAATAACAGTGATAGAAATTTGAAACTTTGGGTAGGAGTATAGCTCAGTGGCATAAGTGCTTGCAGGGTCCCGAGTTTCATTCCTGCTCCCCTCCAAAAAAGTGAGAAATTTGGAAGTTTTCTGCCTGAAAATTTCCAAATTTTTGTATCATAGTAGAGTTGATATGGCCTATCAATATTACCTAAGTGACTATATCTATAATTTAATTGATTATAGTTCTGTCCTACCTTAAGCCATCCTCACCTCATGAGTTTGTTCAATAAACACCCTTGAGAAGCAGGGTTGGTGGGCAACCTGCTTTCCAGGCCCCCTTCTGTCCCTCTCAGACAGAACCTTTCTTTCTCCCAATAAATTCTTCCTACTCTTAAAAAAAATTATCTGGCCTATTCTAAATACAGCATGTAGAACCTGAGAATGTGAGTGTAGGTATATTCTGAGGATATATATTAATTATGTTACATAATAATTACATATACCTCACAGCATGTATTTTAAGAATTTCATTAACTATATTTTAATTATTGGCTTGCATGACCATGAGATCCTCAGCAAGAACTCCATGTAGTAAGTCCTTTTTTTTATTGGCTCTTAGCATAGTTTAATATACACAGTAAGTATTAATAAATGCTTCGATTTTAAAAAAGCTGAATGAATTAATGAACAAATGAATGTTCAAAACATCATTATGCCACAAATAAATCTAAATACTATTACAAACTATCAGTAAATTCACATTTACCTAAGGTTCAGTGTAAACCCCTAAACTTTCTTAATACATTTCTGCACACAATAATAATCACAAATTGGCCTCCCATTTATTTTCCATGTATTGTTGATATGTAGTCATTTGCCAACCTTTTCCTTTTAGGGCAGTCTTTCATGTAATGGCCTATTTTTCCACAAACACGGCAACACCGATCATTAGGAGCCAATTCTCCATCTGTTAGTACTCTTGAATCAAAGAAGTACTCCTAGGGAGAAAATATGGTTTTACTAGAAAAAAAATCACTATAAAACTTTTGGATCCATATGGAAAGGAGATCAAGATGAAAGTTTTTTTTTAAGAAAAGATGATAAACATCAATAAATACATCATTGTAATGAAACTATGTTATGAAAATAAGATTCAGAATCATCACCATCACAGTTAAAATAATACAACATACTTTACATCCATATTACACTACCCAGAGATGCTACACATGAATGAGAAAATCTCAAAAAAGTAGGTATTATTTTCATCCTCATTTCACAGATGACAAAGATACAGTTCAGAGTTCAAGTCATTTGCCCATACTAAAAAAGTTGGTTAAGCCTCAGATCAAAGATTTAGAACTAAGTCTGTTTTGACTACAAAGTTCATGCTTTCTGCTATACCCATCTACTTCTGGAAGGAAATTATTCTCTGTACAACAGAACCTGAAGTAAATATAGCAATTCTCTATTTTAAATATAATTGGATTTAAAAACAATTATTAAAGAACATGCATCATTTATTATATAAAGTGAAGTAAACCAAAGAGGGTAGGGAACTAAAAAGTAAATACTTCTACCAAGTTTTAAAATCGGGTTCATTTTTGGTTCTCACTGCTTAGTTTTTGCCCTGTCACAAATTCTAGCTAGTCCTAATGTACTCACACTACTTTTGAAAGACAAAAGAACATCTGCTTAACTGTCTGCAAACCTATCTAAAGTCAAAGACAAAAATAAAAGAGATACACCCAATAGAATGGCTATAATTTAAAATGACCAATAATAACAAGCAATAATAAGTGCAAAAAAACTTGAATGCACATGTACTGCTGGTGGAAATGTAAAATAGCACACCTACTTAGAAAACAATTCATTAGTTCCTCAAAAAATTAAACACAAATTTATCAAAATGATGCAGTCATTCCACTGTTAGGTATACACAAACAAGTTAAAACAGAATCACAAAAAAATTCACAAGAGCATTATTCATAATTGCCAAAAAATGTAATCAAAATGTTCAAATGTCAAAACTGATGAATAAATAAAATATAAAAAATTCTATACAACAGAATATTATTCAGCCATAAAAAGAAGTCAGTAAGACATCATGGGGTATGCTTGTAATCCAAGCACTCAGTATGCTGAGGCAGGAGGATCATGAGTTCAAAGCCATCCTGGGCTACATAACAAGTTCGAGGCTAGTTTGGGCCAGATAGTGAGGCCCTGTCTCAAAACAAAATAAAACATCAAAATGAAATACTGATATATACTATAACATGGATGAACCCTGAAAATATTATGCTGAGTCAAAGGCAATTCTGAAAGACTAGATTATTGTATGACTCCATTTATATGAAATGTCTAGAATACGATAATCTATAAAAACAAAAACTGATTAGTAGTTTGAGAAGAGGAAAGAAGATGGATGCTAATGACAGAAAGGTTTCTTTCAGAGAAGACAAAAATGTTCTAAAATTAAACTGTGGTAATACTTGCAAAATTCTAACGATAGTAAATAGCAGCACTAAGTTGTATATTATGTGAATTATACCTCAATAATGCTGTTTGTAAAACAAGGACAAGAGATAAAACTTTTTTCACATTTACCATTTTAACTGATTAAAATCTGCATGAAACTCTTTCCTGTCAGGACAAAATACAGTCCATTCTCTTCTCACCCAATTACTTAAGCCAGAAACCTAGGAATAATTCTCAATTTGTTCTCTGCCATCTATCATTATTAATTAATCTAGCTGTATCCATTCTATTCCTGAAGTATCTCCTAAATCCACATTTTTCTATCCCACCATTCCAGAATGACCTAGAACTGAGGTTACCAAACTTGAGAAGATATGGTAACACTTAAGACCAAAAGACTTACATGACAAAAAGCAAATTTCCACAAAATCTTTTGCTGAATATGTCAATAGTAATAATTAGATACTTTTTTTGAGACAAGGGTTTTGCTATGTAGTTCAGGCAGTCCTTAAATTCACTATGTAGCCCAGGCTGGCCTTGAACTTGTGGTGATTCTCTTGTCTCAGCCTCCCAAGTGCTGGAATTTCAGGCATGCACCACCATGTCTGGCAAGAAATATTTTTTATAAATTTACTAATAAGAATAGAACACTCTTTTGGAAGATAACAGTTCACTTAATTGAGATTCAAAGTATTACCTATCATTAAAATAGATGGCTAATGTTCATCTATAGATACCAATTTACAAGCCAGGCATGGTGGTAAACACCAGCAATCCCAGCACTCGGGAGACTGAGGCAGGCAGATCACCACAAGTTCAAGTCCAACCTGGACTACACAGTGAGTTCAACATCAACCTGTACTACAGAGTGAGACTTTGTCTCACAAAACCAAAAACGAATTAAAAAAACTGAACCAAGCCGGGCGTGGTGGCTCACACCTGTAATCCCAGCACTAGGGAGGCTGAGACAGGCGGATCATTGTGAGTTCGAGACCAGCCTGGGCTACAAAGTGAGCTCAAGGCCAGCCTGAACGGCATAGTGAGACCCTGTCTCAAAAACACCAGGGCTGGGGATCTAGCTCAGCGGTCTAAGCGCCTGCCTGGCAAGCACAAGGTAGTGAGTTCAACCCCCGGTGCCGCAAAAAAAAAAAAAAAAACTGAACCAAACCAAAACCAGAAACAAACACAAACAAACAAAAAATTACATTTTTATGTATTTCATCTTTGAAAATGTTTCTTACAGATAAAGAGGCTGAAGATTGCGGATAAAGATAACAAAGGGGTCTAGAGTATATATGAAAGGACTTGTCTTCAATAAAGGAGAAGTCTGTAGATTCAAGTAGATTTATAGATCTGGCAGCAGAAACTGAAGGAATACATGTCTGACACTGTTGTCTCAGGAAAATCATCTACTAAGAGTAAGAAGGGCAGAGGTCAAAGTTGGGACAAAGTAGAGGGCTTACTAAAGTCATAAAATAAAATTTGAAATAACATCTTACAGAATTGGAGAGAGAGGAAACAAAATATAGCAAAATTGTCAAACAGCACTGAAAGTCCAGTTGAGGTTGGTAAATATTAATTTTAATATTAAGTTATAAGTCATATAATATTAAGCTATTATAATATTAACTTATAAGTTATTTATACTAGTAAGTACAATACTAAAGTTACACTATGTACTTCAAACTGCCTAGCTTTATGACTTTTTCCATTTTGTTCATTTACCTAAGCACGTATGGACCGCTGAATTCATGTAAGGATGAACACATAAGGGTACAAAAGAAAGACCGTGTGAATAAATAATTTAAAATAAGGCAGGCACAATGGTGCACACCTATAAATCCACTTGGGAGGCTAACGCAAGAAGTGAGTTTGAGACCAGCCTGGGATACACAGAGTTGCATGCCAACCGAGGCTACATAAAAAACCCTGTCTCAACATCATTATCATCATCATCATCATGACCAGCTTCTTCTTCTTCTTTGAGAGTAGGCATAGAATCTAAGTCAAATGAAACAAGGAAATGAAGACTTAAAATAAGACTTATGGATAAGGAGAAAAAAGGTCTACACTATGTACTGGAGGACCTAATGATGTAAAAACTAAAGTGGGAATATTTAAGTGAACAAGAAAGGTGAAAATATGACATGTATTTTTTTATCTTAGTCTGTGTAAATTTATCCTGTATGTTGTTATAATCTCAATATCTAGGAGTGAAATGAAAGCATGAAGTAGTGAAATAAAAACATCAAAGACAACGTATATGGTATTTTCAACTATATAATGCTGAGATAAAAAAGAATTTAAATGTTCATCAAAAGAAAATAATTAAGCTAGTACAGCAAAGCTATGGAATACCATATACTGACTTAGCATAAAGTTTATTTTTAAAATGATTAATCTTTTTATGCCTAGTGTTCTATTTTTGGAACACCCATAACAACAGAAAATAATAAATTTCTTTTTTCTTCAAATTCTTGTTCCTTACATTTTTCCAGGTAACATACATATGATTTTATGCAAAAAATTTTAAAATTGCCATCTTTGGCATAAATGGGTTAACAAACAGAAGGCTACTTTCTGGTAGACCTCAAATTAATGGCCAGCTCTTATACCAAATAACATTCAAAACAAAAATCTATGATATCTATATGTACAACTGAGCACTACTTATATTGAATTATAAAGGACTACTGAGATTTTTGTATTCATAAACTAAAATTAGCACCTCTCATTAGTTTTCCATTAAAAAGGCTCACTGTGTACATCATTACTGGGTTCCTACTGAACATATACCAACAAATAGTTGCAAGTCTCACAATTTCAGATGAAACAACACTTAAATGTTCATTTACTTCTATGTCAATTAATACACTGTTAAAATGTTATGTTTTTCTTTCTTTAGTCATCTTGCTCTTTCATGGTTTGTAAGTTGTTTCAAATTTTCCTGTTATTTTATTTCTCTCCATTAAAATTATCACTCCCTTAGAGGCTAGACAATCAAAAATCTGAGACCAGCGCTCCAAGAGGAAAAAACATCCAGCACTCTGCTTTTCTTACCCCACCCATAAGAAAGAAGAGTCCTAAAACCAGACTAAGCTTAAAGACAGTCACTATGCAGTGGTAATATACATGGTTGTTTTTCTCTCTTAACATTTTTCTTATCAGTCTCTTGCTCTGAAACTCAGACTTCCTTCAGTCTCTTAGCCAATAGAAAGCAAGCAAAAAACACAGTGAGACCAAGAGAAATGTGTGACACTGAGCGACCCAACTCAGACAAAAAGAAACCATTTGGTTCCATGCAATCTAATTCAGTATACTGAAGTTAAATGAAAATTAGAGCAGAGATCACAGCAAATAATAAACGATTTCCTTGGTTTTGTCTTCTCTAAGTTTTTAACAAAATTTCTATAGATGAAAGATAGCAAAATTTCAAAATCAAAATTCAACTACACTGAGTCTTTATTAATCCCATTGTTCGGGATAAAAAAAATGAAAGTGACACTGTGTTAGGTACTGGAGATATGAAGAGGAACCTCACAGAAATAGAAATAGATCCTGTCCTCATGGAGTTTATAATTTACTAGGAGAAATAGGATTTAATGAGTAGGTTAAACAGACAAAATTCTAAAAATATATATCTCATTATGTACTATGATAAGCATTACAAGAAAAATTATAGGAAACAATGACCACCTCTTTCCCTATTCCTAACACCAACCTGGAAACGGGGATAGGTTTCTTGTAAGAGACAAGATTAAACATAAA
The DNA here is from genome assembly GCA_004365215.1 of Cuniculus paca. NCBI lineage: Eukaryota > Metazoa > Chordata > Mammalia > Rodentia > Cuniculidae > Cuniculus > Cuniculus paca. The sequence continues at coordinate 3,808 of RJWT010029611.1, read as the reverse complement.
AATAACACAAACTTACAGCTTCTCTGCCAATGAGTGGATAAAAAGGAGTACCAAAAAGTTTCCGTCCATTGATAAATGCCTTCATGATGAAATTGGTCACTATTGAAGAAAGAAGGAAACAATAAAGATGCAGACATTAATGTGTCAAAGCTTTAAAAGCAGAGAATCTTTTTAAAACTTACTTTTTCTAGAAACTCCAGCACCAAGGTTATGATTCAAGTCAAAAGGGTCTAGAAAAGAAATATTTTTTAAAATTAAGAACTATATTCACTGTACCAAAAAAAATCCAGAACTTAAGTCTAATACTATGCATCACTAGATATTATCGGACTATTCAAGTCAGTAAATTATTCTTTAAATTTATTTATCAAAGGATGAAAACTGATAAAAATCAAGAGGAAGAATCTTTCAAGCCCTAATAGTTTTCCCTTCAATTTCACTGGCGAAAATTTTCTTTTGTTTTTGAATTAATATTAGCATAAATGGTTATTACCTTCAATTGCAATGCATTTAGACGTCCACTGCTTTTCAAAAGTTGTCAATAGCTTTTTCTGACGAATGCTAATTACATATTCCTTGAAATCAAACTCTTCAGTATAGAAGCGAAGTAGTCCCAACCAAAGTTCTCCTAATGATTCTGTGTTCTTTCCAAGTGAAGGTAAACGCTTTTTCTACAGTTAGGAAATAGAGAGGAAAGGAGAGGAGTGGAAGTGAGGGAAAGAGAAAGGAGAAGAGAAGCACCTATATTATCCAAAATAAGGTCAGCAAATCCAAGTAAAAGTATTAAAATTATGCAAATCGTAACATGTATCAGTGAGCGTTCTGTAACAGACACTATGAAAAAATTACCAGTTCTTCTGTTTTATCAAAGAAGAAAGCATTCCATCCATCAACCATTCTTTGTGGAATCTGTTTTCCATCAAAGATCTGCATTTTAAAAAAAAATTATTTTTATTATCAGATCTCAAGTTATTCAACCCAAAGGCCTACAGACCCTCAAATCACTTTAGAATTTATCTACAGAAGACATACTGAAATATCTTCCCACAAGGAACAAGCCAGAATGCTATTTTTGATTATGCTATTATTTAAGTAATTAATGAAATGTAATTAAGCCAGAGCTGTGAAAGGATATTTTAAGAGCATCAGACCCTTCAAATGACACATCTGATCATCTATTTGGCCTATCAAACACATCCAGCCCAAATTTAATGAAGCTAAACCAAAGAAAATACTGATATATTATGCACCCAAAGGAAATCAATCAACAGAACCTACAGCCTTAACTCAGTTATCTGTAACAGATAATGTTTACAAGTACTTGGACACAAATTTTATTAAATGTGAAATTAAGTAGCTTTCCCTGATATCTTCAAAAAGATTATAAATCTTTATTTTTAATTATGAGGCTTATTAAGAAAGCAGTTCAATAAAACAGGAGGTATGAAAGGTGTGATAGGTTCAGTGTCAGCAGACTTATAGTCTCAGGCCTGTGGAACAGTGATACCGGCGCAAGATAGTAATTCCACAAATCATTAGTTTTCTAAATGAATATTAAGGATTACATCACTTAGGTTAGTAGTTTACAAATTTTATTTTTCTTTTAAGCTACAGACTCTTTCCTAAAATGGAACCTTCCTGAAAGCTCAATATATGAAACAAAAGCAGAGGCACTTTCAACAGAAGACCAAGTGAAGAAAATACAGCACTTTTCTTTACCCTAATTTTGACTACCATCTCTACAGGAATTCTACAACTACATCTTTCCAGTAATACTTATAATGCTGCTAGTGATGATGATTACAATTTTTAAAATTACAATTTAAAAATGGTAATGCATGCCTATAATCCCAGCACTCAGAAGACCAAGGCAGGGGGATCCCTGAGAATCTGTGGCCAGCCTGGGCCACACAGTGAGTTCAAGGCCAGCCTGAACTACATCATGAGACCCTCTCTCAAAAAAAAAAACAACACAGTAACAGTAAAATAACAAAAAACCACTACCACTTATGAATGCTTACTTTAGTACCTAATATACTGAAAGGCATTCATGTCTCTGTTTCATACACCAACAATGAAATAATATTACCAGTATTACACTTTTTACTAATGCTGAACCTCAAGACTCATGGAGATCAGGAAGCTTGTTGAAGGCCATGTCAGAATTAGGATTCTGACTAGTTTTCTAACTCCAAATATCATGCCCTGTTCTTTCCATTACACCATAAACACAAAATCTGTGGTCTATTTTTGTTAAAAATACTATTGTGGCAAAGTGACAAATGACATTATTAGAGTAATAATAAGATCTCCAAATTTACAGACTAAACAACAATTAGAAAAATAAGACTGATGTTGGCTTTAGTAGGCCTAATTAACTCACAGTAAAGCTTAAATATTCTATAGCAAACAACATTGTTTTCTAAAAAAAATCATCACCAACTAGGTTTAACTAAGAAAACAACAGAGTAACAGATCCCAGATGTTAGCACCAGACCCAAGATAGTGCAAGCAGGAGGCTGATGAAGGAGCTTAAAGAGATCCGCAAATGTGGAATGAAAACTTTCTGTAACATCCAGGGTGATGAAGCTCATTCACTGACTTGGCAAGGGCTTATGTTTCTGACAACTCTCCATATGATAAGAGGCCTTCAGAATCAAAATCAACTTTGCAGCAGAATACCCATTCAAACCACCAGATCACATTTTTAAAACAAGAATCTGTCACCCGAATATTGATGAAAAAAAGCAGTTTTGCATGCCAGTAGTTAGTGCTGAGAACTGGAAGCCAGCAACCAAGATTGACCAAGTAATCCAGTCCCTCATAGTACTGGTGAATGACCCCCAGCCTGCATACCTACTCCAGGTAGACCTAGCTGAAGAACACTCTAAGGACCGTAAAACGTTCTGTAAGAATCCTGAAGAGTTTACAAAGAAATAGGGGGAAAAGTAACCCGTGGACCAAAATCTCCACAAATGGTTCCAGCAAGTGTAAGCAGAGATCTCAAGCGGTGCATTCAGACACCCTGCAAAGCAGGACCCTGTGGAAAACTGACACATGCCACCACTTTATGTTTGTGGTGGCAGTTACTAATTTCCTATAGTTCTCTTAACCAAAAATGATCTCATAGCCTATAAAGAAAGGATTAAATATTTTCTCAAATATTCTAATTCTGAAAAAGAGAAACATAAATTATTGATATCAAAAATAAGAGGGGATATCTTTGCAGATTTCATCAACATTAAAAAAAGCAATAAAGTAGTATTAAGAACAATTCTATAGGCACAAATTTGATAATCTAGATGAAATGGAACAATTTAAGAAGACAATTTGCCAAGATTTACACAAGAAAAAATAATCTGAATATGCCAATATTTATTAAACAAACTGAACCATTAATAACATTCCAAAACAGAAAGCACTAGATTTTGTAACAATTAACTACTAATTCTCTACGATCTGTTTCAGAGGATAGACGCAAAGGAAATGTTTCTGATCTCATTCTACAAATCCAGATACCAAACATCAAATACAAACACATCACAAGAAAAGCACAGACCAGTATCCTTCATGACAAAGATGCAAAAATCTTCAACAATATATTAGTAAATCAAATCCAACAATATATAAGGAGTGTTATATACCAACAGCAAGTGAGATTTATCCCAAGTATGTAAGGTTGGTTCAACATTTGAAAATCAATTAATATAAGCCATCACATTAATAGGCTAAAAAAGAAAGGTCACATGATCATATGACTCAACACAGAAAAAGAATTTGACAAAAGAATTCTTTTCATGATAAAAAA
>RJWT010029610.1:0-14869 GCA_004365215.1 Cuniculus paca | reverse complement strand
GGAGGAGGAGGAGATGGAGGAGGAGGAGATGGAGGAGGAGAAGAAGGAGGAGGAGAAGGAGGAAGAGACGAAGGGGGGACACAGCAGGGAATGCTGCCTACTGCAGTTACTGGTGACTTATTCATGTTCAGATGCCCCCCAGGAGAAAGTGATTGGCTGATAGGCATTTCGGAAAGGGGCCAACAGAAGCCAGAGCTCCGAGTAGCTGTGGGTTGACTCCATCTAGCAGCTCCAAGTGTCAGGGTGTGGGGCAGCCACATGGAAGCTGGCAGGAGTCGCTTGGCGTGCTGCAGGCTGAAAAGCTCAGGTCCCAGCCTCAGAGCCAGAAACCAGAAGCATCCTGAGCCTCAGGGGAAAGAATAGCTCAGGTCTGATGAGATCACTCCCCACTGCTCTAATTCCACAGCTGGCTGGCTGGGATCAATCAGCGCAGATCTGGACTCTGTCTGCCCGCTCTTTGGACCAGTGACTACAGAGGACTGTAATGAAGTGAACTTTATTTTTTCCTCTTTTCTTCCTTTGTTTGCTTTTTTATTTTTATTGTCTCTCTTTTTCTTGTTCGTTCTTGTTTTTCTGTGAGTGAGAATATTGTTTCCGGGTTTTTCTTTTTGCTTCTTCTGTTTCTTTCTCCTTTGTCTCCCCTCTATCTTATTCACCACCCTTGTTTCAAAACCATTTCCCTCATTCCAATTCTCTATTTTTTTTCCTTTATCACCTTTTAAAATTTCTCCCTGAAGGTAAAATTGTTCTACTGAAGGATATGGACTGGACACAATATTCTGGTTTGATGCAGATTGGGTTTTACAACCACAAATCCTGTTCATAGGGTTAAAGATGGCAAATTCATAGTTACCACAGTGGGTCATTTTCTAAGGTGCATTTGATGCTACCATTATGACAGATTATACTACTTGAGCCAAGGTGATATAGTTGTTTTAATCATTTCTTTCTTGTACACCAAGACCGAGATTACCTGAGGGTGACAACCAGTACTACCAGCCAGTGCAAAAGAACCAGGCACTGGGCCAAATAGGCAGCAATTTCTTCTCCCCAGCAGATTGAACAGGTAAGTCTTATACCACACTCAAAACCTACATGCCAGTGACAGCTGGAAGACATCTCTGAGAAACAGTCATTTCCTAACAGTCCTCGATATTTGCAATAAAGATAACTACCATAAATAATTTACAAGCATCGACCCAGGAATTAAACAAAAATATAAAAATAATAATTTACAATTTAAAAGCCATTCACACCAGAATTAAACAAAAATATAAAAGGAAATAGAAGAAGAAGAAGAAGAAGAAGAAGAAGAAGAAGAAGAAGAAGAAGAAGAAGAAAAAGAAGAAATAGAAGAAGAAGAAGAAATGAAGAAGAAGAAGAAGAGGAAGAAGAGAAGGAGGAGGAGGAGGAGGAGGAGGAGGAGGAGGAGGAGGAGGAAGGAAATGAGAAGACACAGAAGCAAAATAAAACTCCAGGTTTTTCATTTACCAAAGACAAACTCGGGGGCAATGAGGTGGAAAACCACAAAAGCTACCCACTTGGACTCTCTGAAGTAGTAACAGTGGACATAAGAAAGTGGATGAACAAGGTTCTAGAAATCATGAAATCAGAAGTAATTTCTCATAAAACTTCAGAGATGATGACCATAAGGCAGGGCTTGATTAGTGAATACACTGCTAAAAACCAAAAGAATAGAAGAGCTTAAGAAAATGATGACAATCATGAATGACTAAAACAGGGGAAAATAGAATGCATGAGACAGCTTCAATCAGATGTCCAGAACATTAAAAATTCTATCGAAAGTATATGCAGCAAAATGAATCAAAGTGAGGAGACAATATCAGATCTAGAAGACAGGATTGTGGTTAGCAATCATGAAAAATAGAATTTCTTGAAAACTTTATTTTAAGAAATCAATCATGCAGCTGCTAGATGATGATAAGAAGACTAACATAAGATTGATCAGAGGGAATATAAAAGAATGAGATGGTAAAAACAACATGAAAAAATTTGTTCACAGTAGTGATGGCAAAAACTTCTCAAGCATGGAAAAGCATTCGACATACAGATAAATAAGGCATGTAGAATGCCAATTAGCCATGATAAAAAATATTGGATAGTCAGGATTCCAGAATTCAACCTAAGAACACAATATTAAAAGTTGTTAGAGAAAAGAAACAAATCACGTATAAATGAAAGCCCATCCAAATCACAGCAAACTTCTCAACACAAAACCAGAACTCAAAAAGAGCTTGGAGTGAAGATTTTCAAGCCCAATTTAAAAAGAGAGAAAAGACTCAAATGTATGAAATTAGGAATGAAAAGGGTAAAGTCATAATGAATGCTGCAGAAATCCAGAAGATCAAGAACCTTTGTTCTAATAAGAAGGAAAACACAAGAAATGGACACATTCCTAGTTACATGTGAATTTCCAGTCAAGTCAAGAGGATATAAAGATTCTAGATAATACCATATACCTCAATGCAATCAAAGATGTAATTAAAAACCTACCAACAAAAAAAACACCAAGTCCTTATGGATTCCCCGCTGAATTCTACAAGAAATTTAGAGAAGACCTAACATAACTACTTCTAAAAATCTTTAATGAAATTGAAAGGGAAGCAATACTCCCAAAACCTGAGAAGGATCTAGCCAAAAAAAAAAGAGAACTACGGGCCAATCTCCTTGATGAACACCAATGCAAAAATTTTCAAAAAGATTCTAACATAGTAGACACACTTTTTTTTTTCTTGCAGCACCAGGGATTGAACTCATGACCTTGCACTTGCCAGGTAAGTGCTTAGGCCACTGAGCTAGGTCTCCAGTCCTTGTCTCTTTGAGACAGGGTCTCAATATGCCATTCAGGCTGGTCTGGAGCTCACTTTGTAGCCCAGGCTTGTCTCAAACTCATGGAAATCCTCCTGCCTCAGCCTCCTGAGTGCTGGAATTACAGGTGTATGCCACCACACCCAGCTTTTCTGTGTGTGTGTATGTGTGTGTATAATCATATACAATGAATAAATGCATTTATGGTTCATCTGTGTCTATGCATATACACAGGGAATTATGTAGACACAATTATATATTCTTCATAAGAATTATCTATGTGCACATAATCTGTATACATGCAAAAACATATATGTATAATCTCTATGTCTATGCATATGTACTTGTAATTGTGCATATATAATTATACTCTTCATAAGCAATATTTATGTATATATGACCTGTTTTATGTATAAAAGTAAATGTATTATTTCTAAGTCTATCATATACACATGTGATTATGTATAGATAATCATACATTCTTATGTATTATATATGCACATAACACACATATATGTATGCATAAAGGTATGAAATGTAGAAGCCGAAGGTAACTTGAATTAATCTCATGTTTCAACAAATTTGGTATTAAAATATTTATACAAATTTTTTTTCTTTTTTGTGGTGCCGGGGATCAAATTCACAACCTCACACTTGCCAGGCAGGTGCTTAGGCCACTGAGCTAAATCCCCAGCCCTTATCTTTTTGAGACAGGGTCTCACTGTGCCATTCAGGCTGGCCTTGTGCTCACTTTGTAGCCCAGGCTGGTCTTGAACTCACAACGATCCGCCTGTCTCAGCCTCCTGAGTGCTGGGATTACAGGCGTGAGCCACCATGCCCGGCCAAATTTTTTTCCTGAAATGTGTATACATTTTTTGGCCAACTCTGTGTATGCATGAATATATAAATATAATCTCTGTGTAAAAGCAGAGATTATACACATGTAATTATGAATATATAGTCACAGACTCTTGATATGTAATGTATATGTCTTTCGGATATGTATAGATCTATAAATATATGTATAATCTATCTATGCAGATGCACATGTTTATTCATAAGTAATTATAGATCTTCGTATATTTTATATATGCACATATACGTGCAGAAGCATATACACAGAATCTTCATGTTATATATGCACATACAAGCTATATATACATATACATGTGTAAATCTCTCTATGTGTGCATCATATATAATCTGTGTATGCCTAAACATATATGCATGAATTTGTATGTGTACACATAAATTCACGTGTATATGGCTATATACTCTTCATGTGTATATAAAATCTGTGTGCAAATAGCATGAATCAGTCAATCTGAAATTAGAGACACACACAGTGACGGTTGTCATCAATACATTAACATCTATATCACCTGGATTTGCAGCATTCCAAAATTCAAATCTTCTATATCTCACATAAGAGGCAGATATGACCATGTCAAAAACTGTTACAGCTGTTTGAATCGCTTTGCACTAAGTGGCTTCTGATCACGCAGATAATTGGTCATTCCCAGTTGAGCCAAGCAGGTCAGGAAACACAGTTTCAAAAAAGAAAGGCTTTGGCTCCTGTGTCAAAATTTCGGCTACCTGTGGTCATACCTCAGGAGCCTGTTTTGCTGAATGCCCATCAAAAATCAAGAGTATCAGCTCTTTCAAGTTAGAAGACAGAGCTAAGGTCACTGGGATTTAACTCAAAATGTACACCAGCAATAATAATCTCTCACCCTCACCTTTGTCTTCCTTTAACACACTTTCTACTGTAGCTATTAACTCCAAGACATCATCGCTTCACCCAACTTTATGCAGATTTCCACATAATGAATGCATACAAGCGGTATTCGCCAAGCGGACTGACCACTTAATTTTCAAACTCAATGAACAGCAAAGAACGGTTTTTCTTGTCTCGCCTTCCTGTTGTTCCCTTGCCCTGTGACAGCACCCAACACCCCAGAGCCGTTTGAGGGGGTCTTTCTTCCAGGGAATACGTAGCCAGCTTTCTCCATGCCCTTGGCACAGGCAGCTGAGTTAGAAATAGTCCAGGCAGGCAGACAGGGCTGGGCCCTCGAAGGAGCCAGTGCAGAAGATCAGATACCGTGCAACCTTGGAGGAGACAGACGCCTCTGCTGTGGGCCAGACCTCAAGACCAAAGATAAATCAAATGCACCCACAGATTTCCTAAGGATAAGCATCAGGGATTGATATTCTAACTAAGTCTCTATCACCCTGAGGAAGCCAGGAGTCACCGCCCCAGCCCCCTACAGGAAGAGTCACTGCTCTGTATGCTACCCTCTTGCTACGTGACTCGCTTCCCCATTTGTCCCCGATTTAATCAATTTTACCGGTGCAATTCATATTGGTGGACCATAGTTCTGTCCCACCTCGAACTCACCTTGAGAGTTCCCATTTTTCCCCACCTTGGACCTGGCTCACCTGGTGGTTTTGCTCTATAAAAATCCCTAGAAAAGACAGTCTTTGGCAACCTACTCGGGACCCCTTCTGTCTCTCTCTCAGACAGAAGCTTTCTTTCTCTCAGTAAATATATTCTGCTCTTTACCTCCGTTGTGCCTAAAATCCATTCTTTGATTTCAGAGGACACGAACTCCTACTGGACATCCAGCAGGTTGGGTGTTTAATTCCTCTACATCACCCTCACTACTTTTCTCTCCTGTCGTTCAATTACGCACTCTACGCAGACCTGCTCTATGAATTACAGATGCAAAGAATTCGAAGTGCTTCCCTAATACCCACTTTGAGAGATTTGCATTCGTGTCCGACGGAGATGACTTTGGGTATTTTTTTTTCTTTCACTGAAAGTGGAAACTGCACAAAGACGCATTATACCTGCTGTCTCTTAAGCTTGCAAAATAGAGCAGACTACTTACCCGTGAAGCCTTAGAATAGAGTCGTTCGCAGCCCTGTCTTTCTCAGCTACCTGCTAATAAATTCCTGAGAACAATAACTATTTTCATTCTTCATTTCATTTCTGACACTCACTGGCATAATTCAGAGCCGGCTGTGGATACTTAATAAATGTCGTGCTGGGTTTATTTCCTTTTAAATCACATACTCTCTTATATCTCAGAAGGTTGAGTGCATATAAATCATACACAGGGCTGAATATCTCTTATTCAAATTGCTTGAGGCCAGAAATAACTCAGATTGCTATTATTTTTTAAACCAGATTTTAGAAGTGTTGCACATACACAACGAGACATTTTCTAAATAAAGCCAAGTCTAAGCAAAAGATTCATTTACATTTCACAATCACCTTGTACACAGAGCCTGAAGGTAACTTTATGTCCTATTTTTAGTCTACCTGTATTTGGATGGTGAGTGGTCCCGAGAGGTCGAGGCAGAAATCTCTCCCACTTGTATCTGTGAGCTCTCAATCAAAAGGTTCAGGTTTTGGAACAGTTTAAATGTTAGCTTTTTGGATGAATAAAGTTCAACCGTATTTTTCTGCATAATCTTTGTAATTCAGGGATCTGTTGCAACATTATACTGCATCAGAATAACATCCTGGTGCCTAAACCAATTAGGGACCATGTTGCACAAGCAGAATTTTTTTCGAATAAATATTTTTCAGATATAGCATGGATATATTTACACTACATGTATTGTCTGTCTGTTTAAAACTCATATTTAGGGCTGGGTATATAGCTCAGTGGTACAGCACCTGCCTGACAAACATAAGGTCTTCAGTTTGATTCCCGGTACCAAAAAAAAAAAAAAAAACATATTTAACTGTTCATCTTAGATTTTTATTTGCAAAATCCCGTAAACAATCCAATGATCACTTTTTAAAATGAAAGTTGATGCCGGGTGTGGTGGTACATGCCTGTAATTCCAGCACTCCGGAGGCTGAGGCAGGAAGATTACTGGGAGTTTGAGACCAGCCTGGGCTACATAGTGAGTTCAAGGCCAGTCTGGGCTCTAGAGAGAGATTCTGTTTCAAAGAAAACCCAAAAAATAGAAAATAAAAAATAAAATAAAATAAAATAAAAATTCATTATCGAGTGAACAATGTATTTTTGAGTTGAGATGATTAGAATTGTCCTAATATGAAAATTCATGAGTCTCCCAAAGGCATAATCTTTACAAAAAGATCGGCACTATCTATATGACAGCAACATGCAAAAAATACATTAGCCTCCCTCGAAAATAAAAAATAAAATCTTAACTGCTTTACGCTTTCCACGTCTTTAAAGAATCTGGAAGCTATTCCTCACTGATATTCCTTTTCAGTTCATGCCTTTCCTTAGATTTCAATTCTTCAGGCCGCATCATCTCAATCTTTGATCATTCTCTTCATTATCTGTACAATATTTCAAATTAATGGATTTCATTAATAGGTGGAGTTGATGTGAAAGGAAAAATGAGAGACGGCCTGCTGGCTGAATGAGTCCAAAAACGAAGGCTGTCTGCGTGCTATTGAATGAGAAGATTGCCAGCGAGTGTCTCGCCCCAAGGCTAGGTGTGCACAGAGTCAGGACGTGAGCTCATTAATGAGTCGGTCTGTCCTCCTCCTCCTCCATGCTTAGAAATCTATACCAGTCATGGCCCCGTTCTCCTGTGAAATGTGAGACCAAGATAATGGAAGAGCTCAGCAGGGATTTGACAATAAAAGCAACTGTTTTTATTCATCTTAGAACCCCGTCATTCAAATATTATCAGTCCAGACGAGTTCGGCCATCTCCAAGCAAATAAGTGCTTCAGTTTCTTGATGGAAAGAGAATAGAACGCAGATAAAAGTTAGGGCAGCTCCGCGAACTGGGAGTTTGCAGAAATGAATCATCTCACAACTTCGGCATACTAATCTCCTAGCAAATAACACTTGAAGGAAAGGTGTCAGAGGGCTGAGCCCACGAGGCTCTACAAATCCTAACTAGTCCAGCTGACGTGGAGGGTAAAATAAGGACAGCCCTGAAATGAATTTCAAAGAAAAAGAAAAAAGAAAAAAAAATCACTAAATTCTGCTGGAAAAAAGTTCTAACATCTTATCCTGGTACCGGAATAAAATAATAATAATAAGAATAATAATAACACCCTCTTTTCTCTCTTTTGATACAGTTAAAATTTTACAAAAAGGAAACCACTAATTTTCTTTTTAATTATGAAGAGTTTGATGTTGATATGATGAGCTATCTTTCCAGAACGTTGCTGGTGATTTTAGACAATGATTAATGATGAAATAAAAATTAAAATAAAAAGAGAGAAGCAGCACATGTTTTCAAAGAAGGGTCCCCTCGGGAGAGTTGGCTGAATATTGAGAAAAAGGAGACCTCGGTCACAAGACGGATAAGACACATTTTGAGTTAGAGATTCTTGCTATGACAATAAAAAATATTTCATGGAATTTCATAAGAACATAGATGAGTTGATCTTATAGTCATTAAGGATAAATGCATAAAAACAAGGAGAAATAACCTTGAATAAAAAAAAAACTTATGGACAGTACCAAGCCTTATTAAATATTTTAAAAATACATGTGCCTATTTTAAAAAGTAGCGTGGATTAATGAAGTGGAATAGAAAACAAAGTTCGCAATTAGACACAAGTAAGTATATATTGAAAGGTGCATTAGAAACAGTCTCAAATTTTTGGGTAAAGATAAACATTTTGCCAAATGATATTAGGACAATAGGTTAAAAAGACAGAAAATCAGGCAGTTGGTTGTGTGTGTCTAATGTCAGCACTCAGGAAGCTGAGGCAGGAAGATTACTGCAAGTTTAGCCTGAATTGTCTAATGTGACCCTGGTTTGGAAAAAAATTATATAGGAGTATGTCCTTCACTCCTGGAAAACAAAGAAACTCCAGGAAGGGATATTAAATGTTTTAAACAATTTCTACGAGTACTAAAAGATGACCTAAGTGCATTCTTTTTCACAAATATGACTCAAAGTATGCATGTGCTACATGTATTGAAAGTTTTTGACTGCATTAAACAATAATAATCTAAAAACCCATCCTGATGTCATAGACATAGAGTTCGGTAGTACTTAACATGGACCAAGAAAAAAGTTCCCAAGAGTTGTTGAGAAAATTTGGTTAATGAGTGCAAGACTGCAGTTGGACGGGATGAGTTTCTAATGCTTTCTGACACACGAGGGCAGCTGTGGATTATAATTAGTGACAGGTTTCAAAACAGCCAGGAGAGAATATTTTGAATGCAATCACTACAAAGAAATAGTAAATATGAGAAGCGCTATGCTCACTAATTACCTTGTTCTGATCCTGACTAGTTGTAAACTTCTTTGCTCTCGAGGTCATGAATATGTTCAGCTGTGGGGAGCAGTGGAAAATAAAAAAACATACCTTTTGCTTGGTCAAACACTCCATAAACAAAGTAAAACAAACAAACAAAAAACTTGATGAAAGTAGAGATAATACCCTTCGGTGTGGCAGTACACATGTGTAAGCCTGGGATCCTGGGAGGCTGAGACAGGACGATCCCAAGTTTGAGTCCAACGACTTAGTGAGTTAGCAAAGAACCTGTCACAAAATAAAATGAAATTCAACAAGTAACTATTAAAAATTGTGCTGCTACTACTATGCACTGCAAATGTTCACTAATCAAAAAGCGTTCTTTGTCCCTAAAAAAAAAATAAAAAATAAATACAATAAATTAAAAAGCAATAAAATCAAAGGGCCAGGTATGTAGCTCAGTATGAAGGCTCTAGATTCAATTCATAGCACCACAAAAGAAGAAAAAAAGAAAAAGAAGGGAAAGGAGGAGGCGAAAGGGAAGAGAATTGAAAACACTTTATCAACCAAGGACTGAGTACTCTAAATACAAGGTAGAAAGATGCTGTCTTCCACTGAGAAAAAGCATTTTTAAATAAGCAAAAACATTAGCAATCAAAGTGCATATAACAAGGGCTTTCAACATATTAAAAATATATTGGGCCATGCTCAGAAAAGTGGAAAATAAACCCCAAAGCTCAAAAGCATAACATTTCTCATCTATTCACTTAACACAATTCAACTGCTTACAGTTTTCCAGTACAATACACAGCTTTTTAGTGTGTTTTGTTTTGGTTTTTTGGCTTTTGGCTTTTGGTTTTCGGTTTTCGGTTTTTGGTTTTTGGGGTTTTTTTGTTTGCTTTTTTGTTTTTGTACTGGGGATTGAACTCACAACCTCACGCTTTGTGGAATATTTTTATAAAACCTTGGGAGGGGAATTTGGGAAAAGTCTTAAAATGATGAAACAAAATAAAACATAACAAAAAAATATCAGTAAGAATTCTTTTTTTCCCCCAAAAGACTTTGGATGGGTCCTCAGATTTTCCTCAAGACTTGCTTACCCAATAGTGAAAAAAATGCACTGCACACGGTTATTTCTTGCCCTTTTCTTTGAAACTGGAAAATACTCAGAGAAAAAACATAGATGCTTCTTCCTTTAGGTCTTCAAGTCAACCGTGGAACACAGAGACAATGATGTCTTGAGTGAATTAAACACCAAGGAAAGATGTTAGGGGCTGCCTTGGAGGATTTCCAACATGCAAAATAGTATTAATGCTCACCTAACTTTTGTCTCCCCCCAAAATGAGCAAAACCTTGAAGAAAGGAGACGGTTCACACACACAAAAAAAGAAACACAATACCAACAAATCAGAAATCGAGGAGAGTGAGTAATTATGGTGAAAGGAGCTGGACTTCAGGAATGCATCGTGAGAAACCAAAGGAAGCAGAAAATTGTGAGCCTGGTCTTTTGTATGATGTTGACTTTATGTGCCATGCCATGTTCACATATTCAGAGAAAAAACACAAACTATCGAAAGGAGAGGGAAAGGAAAAGGAAATTTGCTTTATTTTAAACCTCAGCTACTTTATCTTTTTTTTATCTTTTTATCAGTATATGTCTACAATACATCATGTTGATGTTCCTTGTGCGAAGTTGTACATGCATGCAAGTCATCTAAATTCTTTTCCTCATCTCCCTCCACTCCCCTCCCTTCATCTCTTAGCCCCCTTCCCATTTAAGAAAGAACTGAATGGATAAAAGAGATGTGGAATTTTTATGCAATGGAGTACTACCCAGCCATAAACAAGGATAAGTTTGAAGCTTTTATAGGTAAATGGATGCAACTAGAGACCACATTCATAACTGAAATAAAACAAACACACATGTGTAAACACCGTATTGTCTTGCTAGTGTAAGAAGCTGAAATATATATATATATATATTTATAATGTATATAAATATAATAAAGATAGTTATACAGTTGGTTTCTCTTAGTTTATTGAAAAGAAAGGTTTGTGATAATATTGTTTGGACAACTAAATGCCAAGATCTTGTACTCTGAGTAATTTAAGGATAACAATACACAATGTATTAACCATTGTTAGCCTCTAATTATCTCATTTTGAAATTTTGTTTTTTTTTTCCTCTTTAAAATAAAAAAAAGAGACAGGGATTTAGCTCGGCAGCTCAAGCACTTGCCTGGCAAGTGCCTGGTCATGAGTTCAGTCCCTGGTACCAAAAAAAATTAATTAATTAATTAATTTAATTAAATAAAAAAGAAAGACCAATCTCCTGGTTTCGTGCCCTCCACCAATCATTCAGTGAGAACTTTGCAGGTGGCGCAAATCAGGGAGCTCATTGTGGAAGAAGAGAATCTCAAAGATCCAAGGAAAATGTAGAATGTGCCCACCAATTTTAGCTCCTGTGTACTTTGTCCCCTGGAAATGCGAAGAAGAAATGTCTTCCTGGTCCATCGCAGAAGCAGGAAACTCATTTATCCGAGAACTTGATGTGCTCAGCCATTCTTCTACTTAGGGAAATTGAGGCTAAGTGCTGAATTCAGTGCTGGTTAAATAAAATAGACCAGCAGAGCAGTCATGGTGCAGACAAAATGGTGATGTGAGACCACACCAAACATGCTCTCGGCCAACCCTCTGAATAGTTACTGTCCTTATCAGGGACAGGATGGGACTCAGAGACACCACAATCCTTGTGTTCTGTGACTCAAGTACAAAAATAAAAATAGGAAAGGAAGGAAAGAGCGGGAATTTTGACAAAGAACACCAATTTAATAAATGTCCAAGGGACCAGCGTGGTTGAGAACACACGAGCCATTTGTCAACCATCAAGATAAAATAATCTCTTTAGTAAAAATTCCTCAAAACAGGAAAACTTAAAATTCCATTTGACCCAGTTGCTCTCTTTCTAGGGACCTTCCGAAAGAGTTAAAGACATCGTATCACAGTGATCCACGCACATCCATATTTATAGCAGCACAGCTCCTAACAGCTAAATCTTGGAGGCTGCCTGCGTGCTCATCAACAGATGAATGGATAAAGAAAATGTGGTGATATTGGTTCTCTTCTACTCTGTTTTGTTTGATTTTTACTATGTCTGAAGGTATTTGCGACCATTTTGAAGACCACAAGAGGCCTTGGGTAACCATTGTTGATTTTCTGTTGTTTTGAAGTCCTGGGTCACTTACACTGCTTTGTTTTGATTGGCTCTATTCTGTTTTATTTTGCTTTGTTTTGTTCTCTTTAAAAAAAAAAAAAAGAAAATGTGGTGTTTACATCCAATGGAGTACAACTCTGCCATGGAAAAGGATAAACTGGAGATATCTGTAGGATAATAGATGCACCTTAAGATCATAATGTTAAGTGAAATAAATCAGACACACGTGCTTCGACATCATATGATTTGTTTTGTGAGAAGCCCAAAGTGTAAATAAAGAGCAAAACAAAAAATAATAGGAAACAGGGATCGAGAGATGGGGGAAAGGGGCTCAGGAAGGCAGTGGAAAGCAAAAAGAATTTGGATATGTCATGTGCACATACCAGATCCACACAAGGCGTGTCAATATGATGCACCAAAAACATGCACCTCGTTAAAACTCGAGCAAATTAAAATAACAACAAGAAACGAGCCACACATAGATACAAGAATTGTTTGGCAAAAGCCTCAGGGAAAAGAACAGAATCTGAGAAGAAGAACATTCTCCTAAATTCAGAAACCTTCACCACAAGACACTCTTTAGCAGCTAAGAAAAAAACTGTCCTCGTTGGAGTGCGGGATCTGCAGAATTCCAGGACCCAGCGGTCAAGAGTCAGCCCAGAGTCCACAGAAACCATGAGAGTGTGATGCCTAAAATAACAACCACAGCACCATCTTTCTTTATTTTCTTTCCCCAAATGCATTGTGTCAACCAAACCCGAAGTATCGAAGACGTCTAGATCCAGGGCCACTCTGAAAATAGCAAGTAAACCACTTGGATCACGAGAGAGAAAGAAAATTCACTAATCACCCTACATCCATGCAGGTTACATGGACGTCACAACTGTGAAGTAGTGTTTTATTGATTTTAATGATTTATGTAGAGTCCATATTATTTGTTTTTCTGTGTGACGCATAAGTCACATTTGTGTTGGAGAATTAGTACACGCTTGGGTCATACATGATCATCTTCAATTCCTGCAGCCCTACCCCCATCCATGGTTCTCTACATCATTTCTACAAATTCTTTTTTTTTTCCTACCATCTTTTCTTTGTTTTATTCTTTATTTATATTTTGGGTTTCTCATAGAACCAAAACCACTCAATATTTAATTTTCTAGCTCTGATTTGTTTCTTTTAACATGGTGTTCTGAAGTTCCATCGATTTTCCTGTAAATGACAGAATTCTGTTCTTCTTTACGGCTGAATAATATTCCCTACATCTATCACTTTCTTTGTCCATAACTTTTTAAAATTTAAACTGAACAGTGCAACAAATACTAAGTAGAAGGAAAATAAAAGTTCTATTCCTTGATTTAAAATTATCCAAAAATAATACTTTGAGAATTTATAAATATGCATTTGATACCCTATCTCCCATAATGAATGACCATCTTCGATCTGTTTTAAGTGAAAAACTACATTATTTTCACACTAGAATGTTATAAGAAACCAAATATTCAAAGATTATGGAAAGCTAAAAATGTTTTCAAAATATGATAATTCAGATTTTCCCCTTATCCTTTCTCAATGCTTACTAATTAATATTAAAATGATTTTTAAGGAAAACTTCCCTTTGAATGAAAATTAGTTGAAATATAAGGACACGTCATCTCCAAGAAATGCAGTTGAATCAGAAGGAAAATTTTTTGAAAATAGTTTCACAGAGCATGTAATAAACTTGAAAATATTTTTATTTAGCAGCAAAATTTAAAAGATGTAGGAAAACACTTTTATCTTTTCTAATTAAAAAAGTTAAATGAACACTATTTACATAACATTCAAATACTCTCTTTTATTAAGAAGATTTATGTGTTTAATTCAACCAATAATATGCAAATGACTCCATTGCATTGTGGAAAGACAAAAATATAAAGGTGTTGCTGCAAAAGGAAGAAAAGCACACTAATTTTTTTACATTTTTGGAAAAATGTTGAAAATATAGTTCAGAGGCAACGACAGAATTTGAGGCTACTTGCTGTAATTGCTATATTCATTACCAAAAAAATGTTTAAAAAATGTTCAGTGAAATTAGTTTTAGGAAATTGGGGATGTTTTTGGACTTTTTGAGTGGGAGCATTTTTAACGAACCTACCAGGATGCTTGAATAATATGTACGTCCCAATTTGAAGCAAGTGGGGGACTACTATAGTCAGGGGTTGCGAGGAGAACAATTACATACAGGATACAGAATTTATAGTATTATTTTATGATGATCACCCAGAGTTAAACAAAAGGAAGTTCAGGAAATCAGTCCACAACGCTAAAGAACTAGAAAATCCAGCTGAGGGCCTGGATCCCATAGCGATGTCCTGCATGACCTAGACCCCATGACAATGCCTCCCCCTAGTCCAACTGGAGGCCCAGAGCCCACGACAATGTCTCATGCAAGTCTGTTTCACGGATCTGTGCTGGGAAGGCCCAAAGGTCAGCGGTGGAAGCTAGAAAGTCTGCACCAGCAGGTGAAGGATCTGTGCCCGCAGGCTGAGGGTTCTGCACTGGAGCCAGGAAATGATGCTCAAAATAAGGACCAGGGCTCTCTGAAAAGTACCACAGCCATCCTCAGCGACAACA
>RJWT010029609.1:0-14876 GCA_004365215.1 Cuniculus paca | reverse complement strand
GGTTGGAGCTGGTCTCCGGGCTGGGAGTTTTGTTAAAATACAAATGCCGTTCTTTAGATTTCTTGCATTCTTCTATAGGTTTTCTAGGTCACCCAAGGAATATTGGAGTATTACTCCCGGAAACTTCTCCCCTACCTTGAGTCTCCAGTTAGTTCTGGTTAGTTAGTTTGAGAGAAGGTCTAATATTAAACTAAAACTCAGTTGTATCGTCCTCGGTTGAAAATGAGAAACAAGTCTGAGTGTTCGTTCATTTTACTCCCCTTCACCCCCCACCTTGCCCTGGACCTTTCATTCCCTGTTGTCCTGAAGTTAGCCGTTTAGGTTGGGATCCAGTCACTCAACAGCTGTCTTATCATCTCCTTTCTGTGCTTTGATTTCCCATCTGTACAGTGGGAGTAATAAGGGTTCCTGGTACAGAGGTTCAAGTGATTAAATGCAGTAGTGCAGGTAAAGTGTCCAGAACCTGTCACCTGGCCTGGCGCATAGCAGTGGTTCCACAGATGTGGCTGCCGCTCACGCTTTTCCCTCTACTCTTGTGCTCCTCCCTTTTACCATCCTCTTGGGTAGATGGAAGTGCTAAATGATCAGTAAGCTTAGACCTGTCTTGGAGAGAGTGGAGGTGCTTCCCTATTCAGAATACTTGGCACCCAGTGCATCTTGCCTTGGTGAGAGCCAGAGGAGGTTTTTGGAAGCTCTGCCTGCCCAGCCTGCCCCCACCTGGTGTGTGCACTCTCTGGGCAGCTTGTATGCCTGCTTGTACTCCTCACAGGGCCAGTGAAGGGAGGTGGGACACCATCACTGGGGGTGCTGGGCTATAGACCAGTGGGGCAGGAATGCAGAGTTTGCCTACCTTGGCCTGATGAGACATGGGGCTTAGGGCTGTGACTCACTTATCTTACCCAAGAGCCTTTGATCAGTGGCTCTTGTATTTTTAAATAAGCTTTTGAAAAAGGGGGAAAGTGTTTCTCTGGAGTAAGACATTTTGCCAATCCCATTGCCTTGGCAATTAGAGTAAGGATTACATGTGATAATACAGAGCTGAAAACACAGAAGGGGAGCGCAAAGATGGTAAGAAAACCCGGGGAAGACTTTCCTGGGGTTTGCTTTTCATTCTATCAGTAGTGCACTCTGCTAGCTAAGGTGCTCCTGGGGTCAAGGCCCCTGCGCTGGCGTGGGTAGGATGGCCTGGCCTATTGCAGAGGTGGCCTTATACTGCTGTGGCTCACAGTGGACTCCCCCAGTTTCCTCTGCCAGAGCCAGGTGTCCCAACCCAGACTGTTGTGGTTATACCTTCTTAGAAGCAGTCCGAGCCACTGACTTTCAGCTGAGATCCTAGTTATCCCAAGGAGGGATAATTGGGGTGAGGGTTAGACAGTGGGGAGAACCTAATTAAAACTTCTTTTAATTTAAATTATGAAAGTAATTTGAGTTCAGCATCACAAAATCAGATAGCTCAAAGTATTGAGAATAAAAGATCATGACCACGCAGAGTTGCACATGCCTGTAATCCTAAGTACTTAGGAGGACAAAGCTGGAAGATCACCAGTTCAGGGCCAGTCTGGGCAATTTAGCAAGACCCTGTCTCAGAACAGAATTTAAAAGGACTGGACATATTGCCCAGTGGTAGAGTACCTTCCTAGTGTGTCCAAAGTCATAGCTTCATGCTGGGCATATAGCTCAGCGGCACAGCGTCTGCCTGGCAAGCGTGAGGTCCTGAGTTCAGTTCCTGGTACCAAAAAAAAAAGAAAAAAGAAAAAAAAATCTTGCCCAGGCCATAGGCTCAATCCTGAGCACTACCAAAATACATACATACATACATACATACATACATACATACATAATAGGAACTCGAAGGTTGTGTGTCTCAGTTATGTCTCTTCTTCTACTCCAGGTTCTCTGCCTGGGGTGACCAGGCGCCCTTTCGCAGTATGCATGTACATTTCCAGAAGCATCTCTCGCTTAGACTTACATAAGCGTATGTGAGTTTGTTTTCTAAGGTCTCACTCTCCATATTGTTCTGCAGCTTGCTTTTTAAAAATTTTTAGTTCAATTTATAGTCAAATTAGTTAAGTTTTACCAGTTTTTCAGGCCACTAATAGCCTGTCATGTGCACAGTGCACAAATGACTAGCAGGATGACTGTTAATCTTGCACAGTATTTGAACATCTGTAAAAGGAAGTTATTAAGTGATTCATTTCCAGCTTTGCAGCCACTAGGAGTCTGCACCTGAGCTAGAGTTTATGGACTTAGCTCAGGACAGGGGAAGGGAAGGTGGTAGTACAGTGGAGGAGAGTTGGTGGAGGGTGTCTTTCTGCTGTCTCGTGAGGCTCATTTGGTTCCAGAAGTCAAAAGTAAAGATCAGATAGCCAAGCATGGTGGCTCATGCCTATAATTCCAACACTCTGGGAGACTGAGGCAGGAGTATCACAAGTTCAAGCCCAGCCTAGGGAATTTAGTAACTTAGCAAAATCCTGTCTAAAAAGCAAAACAAAGCAAAATAAAACAAATGGCCTGGTGATGCAGCTCAGCATAAAGGCACTAGCTTCAATCCCCAGTACTGACACTCCATCCCCCCAAAAAACTAGTTTGGAGGCTCTTTCCCTGAAGAAGCTGCATATGCTAACATTTGATCATAAATTTGAAAGCTCCTTGGCATATCAATGATAAAAGTATCAATGCATCAATTAACCAACCCCCATAGTACACAGAGGGCAAATACATCACTGTAAGTACAAGTACCATATTTCTAAACACTGAAAGGATAGTTCAACAGCAGAAACACTATTTATCGATAGACAAAAAGAGGTAAAAATATGATGTGTTTCAGTTTATACAGAAAACATTTGATGATTTTAATAATATTTTAAAATTCTTAATAAAATAATAAGGGGAACACTTATTTGGATAAAAATCCAAAACCAAAAATGTACAGTAAACATTATATTCAGTGGAAAAACCTTTGTTTTAAACATAGCAGTGGAAGTAATGACCAACAGGTTAAGGAAAGGAAATTTAAATGTAAGAATTAGAAGCTCAGGTACAATGGAACAAGCCTCTGATCCTCATTATTTGGGAGGCTGAGGCAGGAGGATTGCCAAGTTTGAATACAGACTGCACATCTTAGCAAGACTGTCTTAAAAATCAAAAGGGCTGGACTGGTAGCTCAGTGGTAGAGCACTTGGCTAGCATGCATGAGACCCTAGGTTCAACTGCTCCACCCCCAGTACCTCCAAATAAAGAGAGTGGGGAGGGGAGGAAATAACACTTTATGTTCATATGATGTAGTCAGATACAAGGTTTGCATTTCTCTGCCAGCAGTAATAATCAACTGGAACGAAACTACGAAACTTCTGGTATCAATTTAAGAATGTGTAGAAGGTCTATAGGAGATCCAATAAGTGGAAAGTCATTCTGTATTTTGTGTACAATTTAATATTATAAAGATGATAATATTCCTTCCCCATAGACTTATAAATTCAGTGCTATTTCAGTAAATATAGGGTAACAAGTTACCCAAAATGTAATCATTTAAACTGTCAATAATCATTATCTCTCACAGTTTTTGTAAGCCAGAATTTGGGAGCAGCCCTGCCAGGCACATTTGGCTTTGGAAGTGACTCGTGAATTGCAGTCAGATAGTCGCGGTGGCTGCGACCATCTCAAAGGCTTTTTCACTCACATGCCTGGTGCTTGGTCAGCAGAGACTCAAGCAGTTTGGGACCACTTCTCCCTTGCTGTGTCAGTTTTTCACGTCATCTCTTCAGCATAATGTCTTAAGGGTAGTTGTGCTTCTTACATGTCAACTTGAGATTGGTAGGGCTTCGTCCTAAGAGAACCAGCTAGAAACTGTATTGCATTTTTGACTTTGGAAACCCCATTGCCACAGTCTGTTGATTAAGGCAGGTGTAAAGTTCACTCTTGGTAGGAGGGTACATATAGCCCATCGTCTGATAGAAGAGTGCTAGCATTACACTAAAGAAGGTCATGTGGAATGAGTTAAATACTTTTATCTTTGGAAAATAACATATACAACAATCATAATCCCACTCAGAATTCTAACTGGATTTTTAAAGCACTTTTATTCTTTTTTTTTTTTTTTTTTGTACTGGGGATCGAACTCATGACCTCATGCTTGCCAACCAGGCATTTGTGCTGCAGAGCTAAACCCCTGGCACAGTGCTTATATTCTTAAAAATATTTAGATTAACTAAATCAGCCTTCCCAAAGAAGAGAAAGGGGACTTTTGCACTGGTGTGTTGGGTATTATAAGCTGCCAAGCCGTGGTACTAACAGCATAGTATCTTTGCAGGAATAGAGAGTGGGCAAATGGAATGGAGTAAAGATCAGAGACAAGTCAGGCATGGTGGCGGATGCCTGCAATTCCAGCTCTTAGGGGTTGAAATGGGATAGTGAGTTCGAGTCTCGTCTGGGCAACTTAATAAGACCCTGCCTCAAAATTTAAAAATAATAAAAAAGATCTGAGGCTATAGTTCCATATGAAGGCCCTACTTTCAATCTCCAGTACCCCCCAAAAAATATATACATATACACACACATATATCAGACACATGTTCATATATGAAAATTTAACGTACTATAAAGGAACATCACAAATCAATGGAAAAAGAATGGATTGCTTGATAGATACTGTTGGTTGGGAGAATGGACTTACTAGATGGAGAAACAAATTGGATCTCCATGGAAAGTCACACACCATGGTAGACTCTTGAAAGATTAAAGACCTACACAAGAATGCCAACACCCCAAAATTAATTCTGAAATCCAGAAAGCTATGAAAACCAAATGCTTTTTTGTAACCCACATGGCAGCAAAACTTGAGCTGGGGTGAGGCTAATTATAATTGCTTACTTATCTTGTTTTCTGTGAGAATCATAACATTTTACTAAAGGTTTTAAAAATGTTATTGTAAATACTTTGAAACATTAAGAAAAATCTTAAAAATAGCACAACGGGAACACATGTGTTCCACCTGAATTTAATTTTACTAATATTTTGCTGTACAGTATTTGTTTGATTTGCATATGTATGATTTTTGTTGAGCTATTTAAAATAAGTTGCTGACAGTTGTGATCTGTGTGTACTACTTCATATGTATAGATATTTCTTCAGAAAAAAAGGACATTTGTAACAGAATCACAATGTGAAGGATGCCGTTTTAAAAATTAACAAAACTTCTATAATGTTCTCTAATTTCCAGTTCATAGTCAGATTGCCTCATTTACTCCCAAAATGTTTTCTCCACTCAGCACATTTATTGAACATTTTTGTTCATTGAACAATAATGTTTAGTAAACATTAAACACCTGCTATTACGAGTCACTGTGGACAGTGCAAAATAAATTAGATATTCTCACTGCCCTAAGAAACAATCTAGTGTGGGAGATCACAACATACACAAAAAATGTGGTGCAAGACAGGCTGTACCAAGTGTCATAGTGCTGGCAGAAACAAAATGTTATGAGGACAGGGGCAAGGAGGGATTCAGTTCCTTTTTGGAGAGAAGCCTTCTATTCTGGTGTGCCGAGGGGCACTGAATCCTCATCTTGTCTCCAGGTCTGTTCCCTCTGCTCAGACCTCAGGTTCTAATCTAAGGAATGTGTGACTTTAGACAAACCAAAAATTTCTTTCTCAAGATTTTTTTAATGGAGCCCAGGATCTAGTAAAAGTTAATATATTGTGTTTCGTTGTCGTGCTTCTTTCATTTTTGTACTGGAGATTGAGCTTGGGGTCTTTGCATTGAGCTGTATCCCCCTGGTTGAGGCAGGTCTTGCTAAATTGGCCAGGCTGGGCATGAACTTTTGATCTTCTTGCCTTAGCCTCCCAGAGCACTAGGATTACAGGCCTGTGCCCCATGCTCAGCTTCTTTCACATTCCTTGATCAAGAACATCTTTCGTCACTTTACTTGTACGTGTGTGCATGTGCACATAGGTTCTCCAAAGTGACCCTGACTTCTTGTAATGAATAGATTAATTGCCTTGTTCTAGATTTGCCTGTTGCCTTAGGGTGTCATTTAACCTACCCTTCTATCCCTTATATTTCTTTATAAGGTGAACATTAGGTCTAAAGGTTTAATTAGTTTCAGTTTAGCATTTTTATATTTCATATTGTATCATATGAGGAATCGCTTGATGAATGTCAGGTTTTCCCACCATTAGTTATGGTGAGCTTGCTCATTTCAAATCTGTCCCTTGAAAAGGTACATTTCCCTGTTTGCAATGAGCAAGTCACTTAGAGAACCATTCATTGGAGACTTGCAAATGTCCTGTTCTCTAGCAAATGATTTTAGTATACTAATGATTAAATCTAATGATCCTCTCATTCTTTAGTAGTTCACTTCAGCAGTATTAATGTATATAATTGTATGGTACTGTGTTGGACATTAATAGAGTTAGTACATAACAAGACCTTTCTCAGTCTAGAAAAATCTGAATTCCAAACCTTCTCTGGCCCTGAGGTTTACAGATAAGGGATCATAATAGGGAAGAAGAAAATGCAGGATACCTGTTATAAGAGCAATGGAAAACTTCTTGAAGTCCACATAAGGCAAAATCACAGCTGCTGTTTAAAGTCTAGGAACTTAGAAAGAGAAAAATAGAAGAGAGGGCCTGCAGTACTAGGGAGTGGGTACGACCCTTGGGACTGAAAGGAAGCGGACAAGACAAAGGCCTTGCTGAGACCAGTGTGCTTAGCTAGAACTGCTGGCACCAATCAGCCCCTGCTACCAGGGGTTAAAACCAAACGTACAGAGAGCAGCCTGACATCCCATCACCTCATAATGAAGCAGCTTCCTCCATCCACAGACATAGAAAGGGCGATGAGAGTCTACACGGGCTTCTCAGTGCAGGGCTCAGAAACCACCCTTTCTCAAGAACATGAATTGCTTTTGTAGTTGTGTGTGATTGTTGTTGTAAAGTATCAGCGTTTTTACTAAGTCATTTTTCTTTATGAAGTTTACCCAAAGGATGAAACTAAACAAGTGCCTAAGATACTAATTACAGTGTTGTCACTAATGCTTGGGGAAAAAAAACTGAAAACAAAAAAACTGGAGATAGCCTTAGTGTCTGTCTGTGGGTCTTAGCTAAATAAATTATATCTTCATATACTAGCATACTACACAACTGTTTCTTAAAAGACATAAGGGAGATTATATTTTTCCAAGGAAAGAAAAAGATTGTTCTATGAGACAGGGTCTTGCCATATATATATTTTAAGGGTTAGGACTGTAGCTTAGTAGTGGAGCTGTTTGCATAGCATACATGAGGTCCTGGATTCAATCCTCATGACCACAGAAAAATAATAAAATAGTGCAGATGGCATTTCACTTATGTTTTCTGTTTGTTAGGTTTCTTTTTTTTCTTGCAGTGTTGGGAATCAAACCCTGGGCCTCACACATGGCAGGCAAGTAAAAGTCTTGCTGTATAAACAGTCCAGTAATATATTTTAAAATAAAAACCACTTCTATGTGGGAGTATAGAGTGTCAAACCAAACAGATCCCAGAAGCTTCGAGCGGAGTGCTGATGTACATTTCCCAAGAGAACAGCACATGGGAAAGGCCTTTGGCGGGAGGATAGCAGGCAGAATTGGTGTATATTTGCGTTGTGCTTAACTGACTGGGAGCAGAGTTCTCAGACAGCTGGCTGATTCCAGAGGGAAACGGCAGGCACTCTGACAGCCTCCACACCCCATCCCCCAGGCTGTCAGTCTGTGTGGACAAGTGCAGCAGTGTGACCAACCCCTTTCTAGGAGCCCAAGGTAGGTTCTAATTCATGCTCTTATTCTTTTCCAAGGATTATTCAGTTGATTGGTTTTGCCTATTAAAACCAAACTCAGGTATTTGTCAACTCAATGTGACAGATCCAGTTGTCCTGTTTTATAGTAGCATGGTCTTTGGAAGAGGGCAGGTGCCTGGGAGGCCTCTGCCATGGTGAAAGGGCTGGTTGCTCATCTCTTCCCCAGCCATAGCCTCCCTTCCTCTAGGGCACAAAATATAATCGCTGCAGTCCACGCTTTAGATTGGTCCTCTTGGCCAGTGCTGGAGCACGTGCTTCCCTTTTCATCCTGCTATCTTCTCCCTTACTTGTCTGAGTCTTCCTCCTCTTTTATAAAATGTGCCTTACATCACCTCACCCAGTTATTTTGGATGCACTGAAAAATGTGGGCATCCCCCTCCCTTTCATTTTGCAAATGGGTAGAATCAAGCTGTTGCCTGAGGAGAACCAATAGGCCCAAGAAGGTTTAAAAAAAAAAACAAAAAAAAAGGGCACCTTCTGTTATTCTCTAGCTAGAGGTGGGAACAGGGTTAATTGATTCATCATCTTAAAGCTCTGAGTAAGTTTAACCAAAGTTGGGAGGGAGTCTTTTAGTAGCACAAGTGCCATTTCACATACACACGCAGAAGGCAGGCAGGCAAGAAGGGCTGCTTTGCACTTAGCGCCTATAGCTGGGAAACATAATTTGGGTATGGTTTTGGTTTTTATCCCTCAAGGTTTTAACCTCCCACCTGGTCTGTGTACCGGAAATGTTATTCTCAGCTGTTCTCTTATTTCCCATCTTTGCACAGTGGTTCAAGTGTGGTCCCCTAAGTGTTACTTTCCTTTAGGGTTTAGACTCAGATCCTTATGCATTTTCCTGGACTGGATTCATCTGGTTCTCAGGCCTTTTTCCCCTTCAACTGTTTGTGGCCTAATCCATCTTGCCAGTTCAGATTTTCCCTCTGTGTCTCCGATCCATCACTAGATAAACCAAGTATTTTTACTCATATGCTTGTCAGATTCCTCGGTCTTGGTATGGCCAAAACTGAACCATCATCATCTTCCCTGCCTCTTTTACAGAATTCATACTCTTTCCCAGATTGACATTTCCGTGAAAACCATTTCCTCAGTTACCCAATTCAGAAACTTGAACACTATTAACTACATCTATACCCCCATTCTTTTTTACTTCTAAGCTAATAACAAGTCCAAAAGAGTGAATCTTCTAAATTTGTAATCCATATGTTTAGCCAGGGCCAGGCCCAAATTATTAGGAGATGCCAAAAACCTCAGTAATCAGGATAAATAATAGTTCAGAGTCAGGTCCACCAGACGTCCCTTCTGATTCTGGGTCCACCAGATGGCCCATTGGGCAGCCAGCCCAGGGCCCCAATAGCATAAGGGACCTTAATGTTTATCAGGGGTTGGCAGGGTAGTCAGGCCTGCTTCTCCATTCATACCGCAAGTAGCTTGAATGATCATACAGCCCCCTAACTGTTGTGCAGACGTGCAAGCCCATCACTTGGAGTGTAAGCTGTATACCAAAAGGTGCTTATCCAGTGGCACATAGGTGCTCACTGTCAGTTGGCTTCAGGAGGCACAGTGAGTACCAAAAGTGAGTATAAAACAAATTATTTTGACTGGAAAGAATAATCAGGAGATAATCAACAATGGCAGGTTCCAGCTCATGCAAGAACCAGGGACACCGTTTTTGTGCGAAATGCATTAGGTACCACGTCTGATGAGTTTCAAAGCAGTCAAGCACCAAGATATGACTGTATTATATTGTGAGTGTATGTCTTGATGAGTTTTCGCAAAGCGAAAACCTGTGTGTAATGTGTGTCCTAAGACCCCCCGCCCTCCTCTCTTCCTTCCTAGCAGGCATCTGTTCTTCTGCCTTGTATTAGGTTTGCTTGGCCTATTTTTGTATTTACCTAGATGGAATCGAACAGTGTGTATTTGTAGATCTGCTGCCTTCACTAAGCATTGTGTTTGTGAGAACCATCCATAACGTGACACAACATTGTAAAGTTTTCATTTACCTTCCTGCAGTGGTTTCCATTATGTGAATTAACTATACTTTATTCATTGGTTCTTTTCATTTTAATTCTGTTGTACAGGGGATTGAACCTAGGCCCTTCACACTGAACTACATCCCTAGCCCTTTTTAATGTTTTATTTTGAGACAGGGTCTCGCTAAGTTGCTAACCTCAAACTCACTATCCTCCCACTTCAGTCTTCCAGAGTGCTAAGATTACAGCCATGCGCCACCATGCCAAACTTCACCATTTGTTCTTATACTGGGGCTGCATGACAAAATGCAAAAAGCTTTAGCAGCAAACAAAAACTACTTGTGCTCATGAGTCAGATATTTGCATTGGGTGTGGCGGGAGTAGTTTGTCTTGGCTTAGTGATATCCAGGGTCTTAAAACCTGAAAAGTGGGGGCACTGGTGTCTTTTGATGCGTCATTCACTCACATGTCTGGCACTCAGCAGAGCTCTTAGCAAGGACTGTCCACCCAAGTGCTAAGTGCTGATGGGTGGCCTCTCCATGTGGCCTGAGCTTCCTCACAACACAGTGGCTGATTCCCTAGGACAAAGGTCCTGAGAAAGTGAGGTAGCATTCGCCTCCTTTGTACAGCCTAGCCACAAGTCAGTTTCAGCTGTGCCTTGTTTTGTCAGAATGGTCCCATGCCTACCCTGGCTCCAGGGGAGGGAATACAGACTAGCACTAGATGAGGGGTGGGACACGAGACTGGGAGCAGTATTGAGATTCTTTGGAAAACACTAAATCTTTAGGCTGTTCACAGATGTCTGCCTTTTTGATGCAACCACAGGCACGTGTCCTATTCTTTGAAAGAACCATCTCCTTGTACCTGCAAGGCCCAGCTGGCTTTTGCATATCCTTTAGTCTCAGACTTTCCTTCTTACAAGACCCTGTCTCCCTAGCTACTCAGGTTTCAGTGGGTTTACATTTCTAGCTCCAATCAGCACCTTGTCTTGTCCCTGCCATAATGCTGATTATGAGGTAGTGGCTTGCCTGTGTACCTGTTTGCATCCTCCATCAGAGTCGATGCTCCAAAAAGAAGCTATTTCTGCCCA
This sequence comes from Cuniculus paca, assembly GCA_004365215.1. Taxonomy (NCBI): domain Eukaryota; kingdom Metazoa; phylum Chordata; class Mammalia; order Rodentia; family Cuniculidae; genus Cuniculus; species Cuniculus paca. The sequence continues at coordinate 4,000 of RJWT010029609.1, read as the reverse complement.
GTGTTCTGTTCAGTCTCACCCGGAGCTGGGCACATAGTCACCCTCAGTAAAGTGGAGGAAACAGATTCAGTCTCCATTGTCCACCTAGAGACAGTGATATTAGTGCACAAGTACACAGAATTGAGCACTAATGCTGTTTAGTACAAATCATTAGCTATGTCTTGGGATGAACAGATGTACTTGTGTTAAGCATCAAGGAAGCAACTTTGGGTGCAAACTTTTCAATCGATCTTTCTTTCTTTCTTTCTTTCTTTCTTTCTTTCTTTCCCCAGTAGCTGGAGGTCAAACCCAGGGATGTTCTATTACTGAGGTATATCCCCAGCCCTTCTTATTTTATTTTTAAATTTTGAGACAGGGCCCCTCTAGGTTACCCAGGGAGCACTCCAATTTTTTCTTTCTTTTCTTTTTGCGGCACCAGGGATTGAACTCACGACCTTGCACTTGCTAGGCAGGCACTTAGGCCACTGAGCTAAATCCCCAGCCAGAGCACTCAAATTTGCAGTCCTGCTGCCTCAGTCTCCCTAAATTACAGATGTGGGCTACCGCACAATTATAGGCTCAGACCTCCTACTGTAAGTAAGGAATGTAAACGGGGCTGTGACTTGAGCCATCTAACTGGAAGCAGGAGGCCCTGTGGCCAGCAGGCCCCTACCATGAGGGAGGCGTTGCTATGAGGGTCCCTGTTTGAGCCCCTCCACCTTCACCTGTGAGATGCAGCAGCTGTGTTGGGCCAGTGATGGACCCACAGTGCAGCCATTCTTCCCGCTGTTCTCGGAGCGAACTGCAGAAAGGTAGTCCTTCTCTGTCTTTATGGAAGGAGTAAGCTGTCCTTTTTTAGTCCCCCTGCCCTCCCCTCCCAGGTTCTGGCTATTTGCCAACTAGCTATCTAGTGGGATGAAAGGACACATTAAAATAGTTGAGGCTAGACCTCTTTTCACAATTGTTGATTGTTTTTATTTAATAGTAAGGGTTCTCCCCCACCTTTTTCCTCTTTGAACCTCCCTCTAGGGCACAGGGTTAATACTGTTCTGTTTGTGGCATACCATCACTGGTCTGAGCAAGGCTCTGTTCTTGGTCTATTCACTGATGCATTGATTTGTTCCATTTATTCCTATTTTCCATTCTCCCTTCTGTAGAGAACCTTATGGGTGTGTTTGATGTGGATTCTTTTATTTTGGATTCTCTTTGTATGTATACATGGGTTTTCTGTGTGTGTGTTTCTTTGGGATTTTAGTTGTATGCATGCGTTCTTGTTGCTTCCGTTTTGGTTTTGTTGTAGGTTTCTGGGGGGAAGAGTACTGAGGATGGAACCCAGGCGCACTCATCTACTGATGTACATCCCCAGCTCTTCTTATTTTTAAATTTTAAGGCGGAGTCTTGTTAAATTGCCCAGAGTGCACTCTTAATTTGCAGTCCTTCTGTTTCCACCTCTCAGGTAGCTGGGATTACAGGTGTACACCATTGTTTAACTCAAGTAAACAGCATGGCTCTACCAACTCATTTCTTTTTCTTTACTTAGCTGACTTTATATCTATCCTGTGTGTACATTTAGTCCATTGCTTGTGCCTGCTACTGGTGCCCACTGGGCTGTTTCACAGTGTCCGTGCTCTGCGTGGCACTTGCCCATTCCCTTGGGGGCCCGTCTGGGTTGTCTGGTACCATGCTGTGGTGAATGTTGTCTGCTGTCTTGTGATCTACCTGTGTGAGTCTTTCTCTGAGAAATACCCAGAAGGGAGGTTGTGGATCATAGACCAGTGAACTTTCTAGAATCCTCTCTTCTGAGAACCCAGAAGACGTGACAGTGTCCCATTTCCCCCCAGTTTCTCTTAAGTGTTGTTAGAAAGATAAGTTGCTTTGAATGCCCCAGCTTTCAGTCTGGCTCTGGAATTTTGCTACAGTGTCATCCAGAGAGCGGAGATAAAGGTTGGGATTTTATTCTCGTATAGGTTGGTTTGAGGTTTGTCTTAGTTACTTTTCTCTCGTTGTTGAGACAAAATACCTGACACCCAAAGTGAAGGAAGGAGAGGTTTATTTCTTACAGTTTTGGGGGTTTCAGTCCATACTTAGCTGGTTCCAAGGCAGGATGGCATGGCTGAGGGGCAGCTATTTATGGTGGCTGCAAGTGGCAAGAGCAAACCATGCAAAAGAGAGAAAAACCTGTCTCCTTTCTGACCTTACATTGTATGTGGGTTCCACCCCTAGGCGGGTGCAGGACTCATACCGCCAATCTCAGCACTAGACAATGAGTCAATCACAAACACTAGATTCAGCTGCTTCCATGACTACATGAGGCTTGGGGGGCCTAGATACAAACCATAACAAGTTTCATATTCATTGTCTTTGAATTGTTCAAACTCATGCTACTCTTTCTGTGTCCACGTATAAAGTAAGCCATGACTGCTGAGGTCCATTCTGCTGTCCAGGGTCCACAACTATTTCTGTACCCCATTTGGAAGCAGCACAGTGGGGTGGCAAGCAGTACAGTGGGGTCAGGCTTGCATAAGTGCACGTTTGGCTTCTTCGTGTATGCCAGCCCATCCAAAAAGCTGGAGTGCATCCTCAGGCCATGGGCAGGCCATAGGCTGGGTATGGAGGGCACACGCGTCAGCACAGAGCCATTCCAGTCGGCCTGTCCTTTTATTTCCTGCTGATGAGACGTGAAAACCCACAGCAAGAGTGTTTAGAGGGAAAAGCACAGTGCTCTGTAAGTTAGTGCCTACAGAGTGTGGACTTGTACTTAAATCTTTGCTGTCACATTGTGAATTATTTCTGGGGAGACGCACCATGTCTGGAATTTGCTTCAGAGTAGTTTAGTGGAAAGGGAGTGGGTGGGTAAAGATCAGGTGACTGTGTAATTTATCAACCAATCTCAGGCACATTTGGAACTGAAAGAGGGAGCTATTAATTACAGCAGGACAACAAGCTTAAACTGGGGTTGTCCTGGCAAACCAAGACATGAGCAACCCAGGGAAAAATGAGACAGGGCTGACCCAGAGTTGATCATTGTTGAAGCTGGGTGATGAGACTTGGGAGCTCATTATATTCTATTTGTTGTTTATTTGGAAATTTCCATAATAAAGAGTTAAAGAAGAAAAAAAAGAAGTATCAGCCTGGTGAAGGCTTCAGAAGTCCCCGCTGTCCAGGAAATGGCTCTTGGGTCCCTTGCCAGCTCATCAGGGATAGTAAGCCCAGGTCGTGTGGTGCTATCTGTCCCTCCGTGTCTCTGAGTACTTCCTGTGGGGGTGGAATGGGGAGGAGTAGATAGAGCGGCCCCACCTGCTCTTGTTGGCAGGAAGAATGAGAAACTGCAGTTGGTTATAGCCCAGCATGACTTGGTGTAGCACAGGGCTTGGAGATGACCTTTTTCCTGCCCCCAGGACTATCAAAGTCTGCCCAGGTGGCAACTGAGACAGATCACTTCACACACACTGCACCCCACAGCTGGGTGGCAATGATACCCATAGTCTGTGCGTATGCACATGTGATTTTTATCTGTGTCCCTTATCAGAACCTCAGGTGGCAGGAAGCAGCATGACCGCAGTGGATTCTTAACCAATGTTCTGTTGCGCATACACACTTTGCGTCCTGCTTAACCTTCACTGTGGTGTGGCAGTTGCTGGAACCCTGAGTGGTAGAAGGCAGCCTCTGCCAGGAATGGACTCAACCCACAGCCTGGCATGGCCTTAATTTGTTATCTCTTTCTAGCTGTACAGCTGAGCCTTTTTCACACAGTTCTGTGAAGTGCGATATTTATTCATTCAACAGATACTTTCAAGAGCCTCTCATATGCCAGGCTCCAGGGAGACAGCAGTACAAGAAACACACTGCCTTCAAGGAGCTTATATTGTAATGGGGGCAAGAAACGGCAAGTGTAGTGGTGGTGAGTGCTAAGAAGAAAATACCTAGAGCTGATGGGTGGGGAGCTAGGGATTGAGAGTGGGGGCCGTTCTAGGTGGTTGTCGGAGCAGATGTCAGAGAGAGGAGCCAAAATGCAGATGTG
>RJWT010029608.1:0-14868 GCA_004365215.1 Cuniculus paca | reverse complement strand
CCTTTCTTCTCTTTGAAAAGAAAATCCACAGATTCACTTTGGCAGACTTTAGGAGACGAGGAATTTATCAGGGTACTGGGTAGCATAGTGTAAAATAGCATCTTTTGTTATTTCTGTTTTAAGCAGCAGTGCTGAATTCAAAGGAGCAGTGGCAACAAGCCAACTATTAAATATTAAGCCCCCATCCTATCTGTATGGGTATTTATTTTAAACATTGCTCATAACTGCCTTTTTAAAGAAATACACATCTATAAGCTGAAAACAAACTACCCATCGATAATGCATAACATGCAAGAAGCTACAAATGAACCTACAGTGTTTGGCACAGGACTTTAAAATACTTGGCTAACATATCCATGGTTCTTTGTAAGTAAACTTTGGAATTCAGTGGAGGATGGTGTGTCCAAAATCCAAAAACAGCACCACGTAATCAGGGTGTGCTATGATGCGTGGAGGCTGGAGAAGTCCAGTGAAGGCAGTTGACATGGAAAAGGCTAACATTAACACAACCAAATAAAATCCCACAGGAGTCTGATGTGATAAGTATATTGCATTTACCCAAAATATACTTCTACTGTCAGCAGCAATATTTCCCATCTCTTTTAACAGATTCAATACTTTTGCAGTAAGAAAGGAATAGAATGGAAATGACATACAAAAATTAAATTAGGGTTTTGGGGAAATTTGCTAAGAACACAGGTTACATTCTGTGGCTGGGATGCTTTATGTCCAAAGTTGAAAGATTATTAACTTCATTAAGTCCCTATTATTAGGGAAATGAACTGTTGCAAATGACCAAATGTGTTTGCCCTGATTGTAAATGCTAAGATATACACAGTTAAAAAAAAATAACATATGGGTTATATAGAACCTTATAGAACTAAAGTATAATTAACTACTATTATACACATTAAAGGAAGGCTTAAGAAGATATCACTAGTTAAAAATAAAGTGGACAAAGCTTTAATTTACTTATAAGAACTGCCAACGTGTCAGCCAGGCAGTCACCAAATTAACATGCAATTTCATATTAGGGACTTAGAAAACCAGTAATGCAGTAAGAAAACAGGATGAATTAGCTACACAGCCAATGGCTGCTCTTGAGCACACATTAAATTGTGGCTGTCCAGGCATTGAAATGGTCATTCTCAAATCCCCTGGTCAGTGGCAGCGGCAACAAAGCAGATGTATCAAAAATGAGAATTTGGCCCAATTCACTCTTGCATCAATAAAATCTTCCAAAGCTGAAGGGGACCTGGAGAGGCCTCAGGCTTCCATGGCAGAGAAATTCCTTTGGAAAAGGACAGATATCTTTTTATTGCAGCTGTGAGAGGAAGCAAGCCCCACGTACTACACAAGGAAGCTGTGCAGTGCTCTCAGCAGATGGGTCAGAAGAATGCAAACCTCAGTTCTGCACAGGAACAGACAATTCTTGCTTCAGCATTGTATTTGGAAGATTTCTCCTCTATCGCTAGCAAGTAGCTGCAAGGCAGAGGGGTAAGATGAAAGAAGACAAGATTGAACACCAAGCTGTTTGAGCATAGGTCCATCAGTACTGCAAGAAGAACTTGGTGAAGGCAACACCACATCTTCATCCACACAACAGGACGCATCAGAATGATTTCACCTCCTTCCCCAGTGAACTAATGTAAAGGAAATGAAACATGCTTAAGCTACAGCACTACAAATATTTCTCTATGGGTTCCCATTTCCCATAGGTAGAAATGGACTGAAGTTAGTCATATGGTCAGTATTGCCTCTCAGAAGATTCTTTCAACCTGTGGAAAACAGAAAGAAAACCTATACACATTGATTTTATACCATACTGCATGGCATTTTTAGCCACTATGATTAATGCACTTTAAGATTGGTCTGTCTCATATTATTAAGCTTTCTGGGTAAATTGATACCTATTATTTGCAAGACTTTGGTTGGCTAAGAACTTTACAATGATTCTCTCCTGAACCCAAGAACTACTCCCAACTACAGATGAATCCTGGTCCACAGTGCATTCCTATAGCAGTAGATTTTATCGTGAGTCTAGCTTTCCTCTTGAATAGGTCCCATGTTTCCTAGAGATCACCTGCTTCAACACTGCACATTCTGCCCACCCAACCCTGTCCTGTACTTCTATACCCACTTGCACGTTCTGGATCTAGATGCTCCACTTCTGAAAGAGTCATACAAATGGTGTCATCACGGCAGAGGAATGGCGCAGTCCTTGGATAGCAGCATAGGGCCCCTGCTGGAAGTAGTGATGGTATCTTGGCATGTGGAAGGAAGGGAAGGTAGGGCCACTCCCCTGCATGGAGGTGGCAATGGCAGATGGGGTCAGAGGCATCCCCAGGCGACTGTAGGGTGGCAGAGAACCCTGTATGGGGTGTGGAATGGGTGTCGCTATGGACGCTGTGCTGGTGCCAAGAGCGGTCAGGGATTGTGGGTGCTGAAATCCAGGAAAACTGGAAGATGATGATACCCAGGAGCTGAGCGACAAGTTGTCAGATGTTGTAAAGGCTGATCCTGTAAGGAAAAGCACTCGTTAGACTGGAAATGCTATTTCAGTGTACATGTCCAAGACAAAATCCCTTTATTTACAAAAACATTTAACAGATCTACAATTGAAAAAGACAAATATGCATGAAGCTTGTCCGAAGGTAAATCTACCTTTCTTGATAGGAAGATAACATTTATACCCTGCAAGGAAGAAAGAATTTATTAAATGGAAAAAGATTTAACTCACTCGATGCATCTGTGTTCCCAGAGTGACCCAAACACTGGCGCCTTTCCTATGGGCAATGACCTGATTCTCTTAAAAGGAACATCAAACATTTAAAATCTCTTCTCATCTCTGCAGCACCTCCATAAGAAAATCTAGATTTTCTTTTTGTTGGTATGTTTGAGATAATATAGAAAAAAACACTTGAAGATACAGGCATAGGCAAGGACTTCCTAAATAGAATGCTGATAGTACAAGAAATAACACCCAGAATCAACAAATAGGATGACATTAAATTAAAAAGCAGAGGAAATAATTAGCAGAGTAAAGAGATAGCCTAAAGAATTGAAAAGAAATTTTGTCATTTACTCTTGTGATAGAGAACTAACATCTAGAACATATGAAGAACATATAACTCAAAAAAAATTAGACCCCCCCCAAAACAAATGCCCTGATTGAAATAAATAGATACTTCTCAAAAGAATAAGCACAAATGGCTAACAGATACATGAAAAAATGGTCAACATGTTTAGCCACTAGGGAAGCATAAATCAAAACAACTCCGAGATTCCATCTTATACTAGTAATGATGACATAGGCAGGTTTAGGTGTTTAAGTCTCAACAAAGCTTTCCAGTTTCTGAAGCCAGTATGAGAACCTGTAAGAGTAAGTTTTCCTACAGAGCAGCATCCAGAAATTTAAAGTGCTTTTAAAAAGAGTTTTAAGAGTTTTTAAGAATTTTAAGAGTTGACACGAAACTTGGATGGAGCAGTAACAATGTTCTATGCTTTCACTGACTATGTTATTCCATATTCTGGACATAAAACACTGACAAGTTCTCCTGCCATAGGAACATCGCAGTTGCCAGTATGGGGTGTCTCTGGGCTGTTCCCTGGGCTTCTGTGCTAGGTGCAGGAGCTCCTCCCGGAGGGGCTCCAACCCTTGAGACTACAACAGAGAAATTTTGTTTAGTTCTCACTCTGTTTCTTGGGGTTACTGTCTCTACATGAGGCTTTTCACTAGCACAATCTTCTTTGAAAGGTGTTTTCCACTTTGGTCTTTGATCTTGAGACATTCCTAAGTTGGTGAATTAGATACATCCCCTGATTTTCAGATTATAAAGTTGAGGTTCACAAAGACTATGGAACTGCCCTTTACCAAGGGCAACAGTTCTTTCGCAGTAATAAACTCAGACAAGTACCTCCTGAGCGCTGACTCAAAGGTTCAGCGTCCTTTTACTAGAAAACAAGCATTTCAGGCAGAAAAATCACTTATAACTCAGGTAAAATAATGAAATGTGTGAAGCTCAGCATTGAGGGTTGTCATCTTCTGAAAAGGCCAGATGTCCTTTCGTGGCAATGTATACCCTGAGGAACATACACACCTTCATTCTCCTTGGGGTGCCTTACCTCGATTTGGGGTTGTCTGGCTCTCTTCCCCCAGTACATCCTCTTCTCCTCCATAGGTACGAATGGGTGAGCGGGCATAGGAATGCTTCTGGATCAAGCTCTCCACGCTTTCCCTGGGTGACAGAGTGACATGCAGGAGCTCACTACAAAGTCAATTTCTCAGAAATGGAGAGGGACCTTAAGGATAATTCACTATGCAGCAAATCTTTTTTCTCAGCCAGGAGGAAACCATGCCCAGGAAAGGTAACATTCAAAACTTGTCTCTTAATTCTGTTGCAGTGTGACTCCTCAGACAGGACTTTGAGTACACGGATGTAAGCAAACCCAACTGCGGAAGGTGAGGACAATCCCCTGAAGCCCTACAGAATGAAGGATACCAAGGTGAACAATGCCACAGGAGTATAGAATTTAATGCTGTGAAAAAAACCGAATGAATGAATTTACTAAGCAGGACAGCAGAGAATCTTCTTACCGACTCCATCAGCTAATGAAGACAAAACAAAATACTCAGCTCATCCGAGCTGCATTGATTTGACATTTGACAAAATATTGGCAAAAAGTTCAAAATAGCATTCATAAAAAGATTCAATGCTCAATAACAAACCAAACAAAGGCATAGGATATGCAACTGTCTTAGTTACTTTCTTTATCTCTAGGATACAATACCCAACAGTTTAAAAAAGAGAGATTTATTTGGGCTCACGATTTAGAAGATTCAGAATGCATGGGTGGCAGCATGATAGATGGGCCTGGATGGAGGAAAGTTGCTCATGTCATGGCACCCAGGAAGCAGGGAGAGATGAAGAGAGAAAGTGGAAAGGGAGATGCACCCTTCCAGGACACACCCCACTGATGCACCCCTTCCAACCAGGCCTCTATTAGACCCCACCCCTTAAAGTCACATTTAACTATGCCATCTCCATAATCCAGTCACCTCTGGGGGGACATTTGGAGGTCAACATAACAATGACAACATGGAGAGTTTGGATAATAGACACTTTTGAGATCTGTGTTGACTCAAGATCAAAAACTTACAGAAAAACTATGAAGGAAACAGAAATGGTCATTAAAAAATTTAGGAACCCCCCCAGTGAGCACATTGTCTTGTAGAAGGACTTCCTCTTGCAATATAGTCTATGAGCCAAAGAATGTGGCTAACTTTAAAAGCAAAAATTACTTTGGTATTGGACAATTTGATCTCCTGCTATTTTTAAAAAGCCAGCAAGATAATAGCCAAGTATGTTATTTTTCAAACATGTATCCTGGTAACAGATTACTTTACTTTTTATTAGTACAAGTTTGCAGTACATAGAAAGAGTTGTGGCCTATAGATCACTAAATTAGGCATGATAGGACAAGAAGAGTATGAATTTTTTTTGTCTTGAATGAGGAAGGACAAACCCAACACTGCATTTTGTAATGAAAGAATAAGGAAAACAAATAAAATGCTACAACTCTTTTCCAAAATGTAACTCTTAACATTTCACATAGATACACACATGTGGAAAAACACTGAATAAACAATCTCCCATTAGATATGGCATTGGCCCTCTCTGTTCTATAGGGTCTTTTATCAGACTGCAAAGGTTCCCTTATATTTCTAGTTTGCTAAGAGTTTTTAATGAGGAGCGAATGTTGGATTTTCAAAAATTTTTTTCTATATTCACTGAGATGATCAAGTGAGTTTTTTTTCTAGAAACTGTATTGACTGAACTTCAAATGTTAAACTAACCTTGCACACCCGAGCTAAACCCTACTTAACTATGATATGTTATCCTTTTTAAAAACTCAATTTCCTAGAATTCTGCTTAGAATTTTCCATTATATTCATAAAGGATATTGGACTAGTTTTCCATTTTGCAATATGTTTCTTGAGTTTTAGTACTAAGATAATGTTTATTCACAGGATTGGTTTAAAAGTATTCCCTTTGCTTCAATTTTCTAGACAAGGTTGGGTGGAAGAGTTATTTTTTCCTTAATTATTTAGTGTAAGACACCTGGGGGGGCTCTCTGGACCTGAAGTTTTCTTTTCAAACAGGTTTTCAATTACAAATTATCAACTATCAAATTATCCATTTCTTCTTGAGTGATATTTGTGTCTTCAAGAAATCTGTGAATTTCACTTAAATTGCTGAAATTATAAGCATGTGATCATAATATATATTATAAAATAGTATTTCTTTGTTAGTTTTCCTTTTAATTTATACAGAATCTCTTTAATTTATATGCTATGCTTCTTATTCCTAATAATGGTAAATTGAGCTTTTCTTTTTTTTCTTGGTAAGTTTGGTTAGATAACTTAATATTATTAATCTTTTCGGCATTTGAATCCATTACTTTTTCTCTGTTGTTTTCCTGTTCCATTGCTTTCTCCTGTAATATTTATTATTTCCTTTTTTCACTTTATTTGAATCTCATCTGCTCTTTTTCCCTCTAGTTTCTAGAGGTGGAGAATGAGGTCATGACTTAAAATATTGCTTCATTTCTAAAAGAGGCCTATAGCAACTACAGATTTCTCCTAAATAATGTTTTTAGCAATGTTCCACAAGTTTATATACTATTATTTTCATTTTCCTTAAGTTCAAAATATTTTCTAGTTTCCTTCTTGATACTTTCCTTGGTCTGTGGGTTGTTTGCAAGCACCATTTAGTTTCTAATATTTGGCAATTTTCCAGATATCATCCTTTTGTTGATTTCCAGTACAATTCCATTGCCCATTGAGATCCAAGAACGTATTTTGTAAGACTTACATCCATTCTGAATATACTGAGACTTGTTTTGTGGTACAGGGTATGGCCCATAAGGGGAATTGTTCTGTGTGTACTTACAAAGATTATAGTCTGCTAACATTGGGTGGAGTGTTTTCCACATGTAAACCAGGTCAAGTTGTTAAGAGTGCTGTTCAAATATTCTGCATTGTCACTCATTTTCTATTTGTTTTATCAGTTATTGAGAGATGGACACTGAAATTTCCAACTATGACTGTATACTTGTCTCTTTTTCTGTATATTCCTGCCAGAATGAAGATCTATTAGTAGGTCTATAAACCTGCAAGATTTTCTCCCCCCAATGAGTGGACCCCTTTATTGTTATGAAATTATGTACTTTTGAAAGTATTGTTATGAAATGATCCCTAGTATTATTCTTTCCTCTGAAATCTACTCTGGTATTAATATAGCCATCCAGTTTTCTTTTCATTGGTGTTAACATGTTATAACTTCTTTCTATAAGAACTTCTTTCTTTGTTACTGTAGACTTATATCTTCATATACAAAAACGTATTTCTTGTAGGCAGTGTATGTTTGGGTCTTACTTTTTACTCCATACTGAAAACTTCTGATTTTTAATTGAGATATTTAGTACACTTATATTTAATGCTATTACTGATATGGTAAGACTAAGTTCACTACCCTACTGTTTGTTTCCTATTTGTCCTATGTGTTCTTTGTTACCTTTTTCTGTTTTGCCTTCTTTATAGTTAAATTTTTTCTGATTCCATTTCATCACTTTATTAGTTAAACTTTCCTGTTATGTTAGTGGATACCTTAACATCTTTAACTTCAAGTGATATTATAACTTTCAAGGATAGCAAGAGAAGCTCACTGATCCCTACCATCCTGAAACAGAAAAACCTCACAATAATATATTTTCATTTTTTCCAACCTCTGTGCCATTCTTGTCAAACATTTTAACTTACATAAATCCCACTCCACATTATTACAATTATTTAAATAGTTATCTTTTAAAAATATTTAAATAATACAAAAATTTTGATCTAATTATCCATGAAGTTGTAATTCCTGCTGCTTTTCATTCCTTTGTGAAGTTCTGGAATGACATCTATTACAACCCCTTCCACCTGAAGGCCTTTCAGTAGCATGATCCATAGTGCAATTGGCTAGCGGTGAATTCCTTGGCTTTTGTGTATTGAAAAAATTTTATTTTGATTGTGTTTGGGGTGATATTTTTGCTGGGTGTAGCATTCTAGGTTGACTGTTTTTCTTTGAGTTCTCTCACATTATCCCATTGTCTCTTTACTTTGTTTCTGACAAGAAATCTGTTTTTGTCCTTGTCTTTGTTCCTCTTACACAATGTATCTTTAATTTCCTGGCTGCTGCAAGGAAGCTAAACACTTTCACTGCAGAAAGATATCCTCTTTAATAAATTGTGTTAGAAAAACTGGCTTTCCACATGCCCAAGACTAAAACTAGACCCATGTCTATCACCATGCATTAAACTAAAGTCACGATGGATCAAAGATCTAAACATTAAAACAGAAACACTAAGTCTACTGGAAGAGAAAGTAGGCAGAAATCTTGAAGACAATGATGCAGGCAGAGACTTCATGAAAAAAATTTTGATCGCATGGGAAATAATACAAAGAATCAACAACTGGGATCTCGCCTGTTAAAAAGCCTTTGCACAGCAAAATAACTCACCAACAGAGTGCAAAGACAACCCCCAGACTGGGCAAAAATTTAGCTAGTTGTCCCTCAGACAAAGAACTAATATCTAACACATACAAAGAATTGAAAAAAAAATGAGACCACCCCAAATTTAAAGACTCAATCCAAAAATGAGCCGCTGAGATGACTATGCACTTCTCTCATGCTTTTATTTATTTATTTATTTATTTATTTATTTATTTATTTTGCAGCACTGGGGATTGAACTCATGACCTCATGCTTGCCAGGCAGGCGCTTAGGCCACTGAGCTAGATCCCCAGCCCTGCACTTCTCATATGAAGAAATACAAATGGTAAATATATGAAAAAAAATGTTCCGTATCACTGGTCATTAGAAAGATGTAAATGAAAACAACACAGAGATTCCATCTCACTCCAGAAAGAACGGCTGTCATCAAGAAATCAACCAGTAACAAATGATGATGGAGCTGTGGAGAAAAAGGAACCCTTCTCCACTGTTGGTGGAAGTGTAGACTGGTGCAACCACTATGGAAATCAGGGTGGAGATTCCTCAAAAAACCAAGATTAGAAGTCCCATTTGACCCAGCTATTCCCCTTCTGGGTATCTTCCCTGGAAAAATTAAAAACATCACACCACTGTGATATATGCACACCTATGGTTATAACAGCACAGTTTGCAATAGCTAAATCTTGGAAACAACACAAATTTCCATCAACTGCTGAATGGGTATAAAAGATATGCTTTTTATTTTATACAATGGCATACTACTCAGCCATAAAGAAGAGTAAACCTGAGATATTTCTAGGTAAATGGGTGCAACTTGAGGCCATACTCTTAAATAAAATAGATTGGACACATATGTATAAATATCACATTGACTCCCTGGTGTGAGAAATTTAAAGAGAAAATAAGGACCAAAATGTGCAACAGATATTGAGAAATAGGAAGAAACTGTTCAAAAGGAAAGAGAAACTAAGGAGGGGAACGGGTAAATGAAGGAAGGGAAAATGAAAAAAATAGATAAAAGAAGGATAAAATGGAAACAAAGCTTTGTAAATAAGGAGGGGAAGAGAGGTTGAAGGGAGGGGAGGGAATTGGGAAAAAAAGAGGAATCAAGATACATCATACACAGATACAAATTCCCTATAATGAAAATGATCATTATGTATATTTAAATGGTACCAATAAACTTAATTTAAAAAGATTGGAATTGTAAAACTATTTCTTCCTTATTATTATTCATTCTTCTGTATTACAGTCTACATAATATTTCTATTTTGTAATTGAAGGAAGAATTCTTATGTCCTACCAGAACTTTTCATAAATCCCTATTTTTTTGAGAAATATTTATTTCTTGTTTTATAAAGTCTAAATAATACTAATTTTCCGGCTGCTTTCAATGTTTTCTTTTTGTCACTGGTTTTCAGAAGTTTGACAATGATGTGACTTGGCATTGCTTCTTCATAATTCTTGGGCATAGGTTTGTTGGATCTCTTTGGGGTGTGTGTTTACAGCTGTCAGTATATTTGGAAAAATTTTAGATATTATTCCTTCAAATATATTTCTTTTCTATCCCCTAATCATTTTCCATCCCCTAGTCATTTTTCATATATACTGGGTCATGTGAAGTTTTCCCACAATCATCAAATCATTTAAAACAATGTCTTTTTGCTCTGTCTTTCATTTTGGAACATTTCTGTTACTATTTCTTCAAGTTCACAATTCTTTTCTTCTGAGGTATCTAATCTAATACAAAGGAGGTGTCCGATCCATTGCATATATCATTTTATATACTGCAGTTTGAAATTTTAGAATTTTGATTGAGATGTTTTGCACATCTCCCATGTCTCTGCTTAACTTTTAATATAGTCATAATAGTTGTTTGAGTATCTTTTTTATTATATCTATGTTAATTCTATATTATTTTCACTGGATTAATTTATGTGCTCATTACAATTCATATTTTTTATCTTTCCACTCCTGGTAATACTTTTTTTTTCTCTTCCTTTGTAACCTCCTACTCTTTCTCCCTTCCTTCCTTCCTTCCTTTCTTCCTTCCTTCCTTCCTTCTTTCCTTCTTTTCTTCCTTTCTTCCTTCCAACATTTTGAATTTATCTTATAAATATTCTAAAACTATCTTATAAATAGTCTAAAACTTTGTTCTTGGATATAATTAAGTTACTTGGAAATAATCTGGGATTTTACTTTCAGAATATATTAGGTAGGAGTGACACAGTTTAGCTAAGCACCGAATATTCCTCACTCCTAAAGCAAATCTCTTCTGAACACTTCACCTCTTGCCATGTAAATCACAGTTTTCCAGTCTAGCAGGCTGGAACAGGCACTATTCCCATCCCTGTGTGATCATCAGGCAGGTTTAATTTCCCTGAAGTCCTTCTGAGTGTCTCTCTCCCTTGGCCTCTGCTAGTTTCCTCACACTGATGCGCAAATCAAGCCTAAGCAGAACCCCCAAGAGCAGTTCTAAGATCTTCCGAGCTCCTGCTCAGCTCTCTCCTCTCTTGTACCCTGTGCTGTACTTGTCCCTGTTTAGGTCTTCAGCTGAACTCTGTTCCATTCCCCTCCCTTTTCCTGGGCCCACAAACGCCTCAGGCAATGAGCTGGGGTCCAGTGCAGGCTACACCTCACTGGCTTTGACCCCTCAGGAATGACTGTCCTTTCTGATGTCCAGTGTCACAAAAAAAACAGTTTGTGTATTTCTCTGTTTCACCATTGTTTTGGACAAGACAGTATATTTGGTCCTTGTTGAATTATCTTGACCCAAGACAATGTCCCTCCTGGGGAGTTTCTAAAAACCCCAAAGCCCAGCTATACTCCTAAGCCCATTAAATTACAGTTTCTAGGGGTGGGACACAGGTTTCAGTCATTGTAAAGACAGGCGAGTTTAGGAATCCAGGATAGGTGTGCAAGACACGTTTTTTGTTCTATAATCCTCTGTAACTTTTGAATTTGGAATATATGCATTTGTTTAGTCAAAATTAATTACAAATTATAAAAATATCATGAGACTCTGGTAACTTTCCAGTGAACAAAAGGAAAAGAACCGATGTCTAATGCTGGTACTTCAGGAATCTGTTATTGTGGATTGATAATAATTATTCCATTATTTTTTAAGCGGACATGGTGTATGCATGGGAGGCAGCGTGGTACATGGATAATATTGTGAGTTTTAAATGCATTCACCGAATGGGTGAAAGGATAGATGAAAAAGGGGACCAATCACCGCCATCTTCACATCTTGGCTTTGTTACTTCCTTGCTGTCCCTCATCTGTCAATTGGGGTACACAGTATCTGCCTCGCAGTGTCATGTATTCATTTAAATAATATAAAGATATAATTTATACATATAAATATAATAGACAAATATACAATATACATTTATGATAAATATATATTTTTTATTTTAAAAGATGATAAATATATTTATGTGTATAAATACACAGCATAAATTCACATATAAATTGTATAAGAGAGAGAGGCAGAGTTGCTACTACGAAAATACATCATTCTAGAAATAGTGGAGACAGCAGTAAGCAAACATAAAAAATCCCTTTCCAATGCGAGAGGACGGGGAAGTGGGTAGACAGAGAGGCATGTAGTAAATCAGTTCACGATGATGATGCTAGTACTATGGGAAAAATAAGCTAAAGTTGAGAATAATAATAAACAGTGTTAGCATGAGCATTTAATAATGCACTTGAATTGCTTAAAATAGATCTGGCACTCAGCCAATATTAGAACCTTATTAATCTATTCTCAAGCAGGTAAAATATTTTATTTTCTTATATGTTCTCCAATTGATTTTACTTACTTGAATAATTCTAATTTATAATAATATGGTCAAAAAAAGAGGATTTTTCTCCATAGTTGAATATTAAAGTCAGCAGAGAAATTGATTAGGAAGTAATTGGCGGTTCTATTATAAAATTCCACTCTGTTAACATTTTCCTGAGAAAATGGTAAGCCTTATTGAATCTATATCACTTATTTTTAAAATGGAAATTATGTTTTAAAGTTCCTTGGACAAACTGTTGAAAACATTTCATCATTCACTGAGAGGTGATGGTGGACATATTAAGTGTGCAGAGCAACCCTGTGACTCATCTTTCCCACTTCTGGGTACACACTCAAAAGAAATGACATCAGCACCCCAAAGAGATACCTCATGCCCATGTTTATTGTGGCTCTGTTCACAATAGCTAAGATATGGAACAAACCTAGCTGTCCATTAGTGGACAAGTAGATTGAGAAAATATGGTTTATATACACAATGGAGTATTAGCCACAAAGAAAAATGAAATCTTATCATGGGCAGCAAAATAGCTGGAACTGGAGGATATTTTGTTAAGTGAAATAAGTCAGATACAGAAAGACAAGGGCTGCATGTTCCATCTCATATGTGGAAGTAAAAAGAAAAGATATCAAAAATGTTGATCTAAATACAAAATAGTGATTACTAAAGGTCGGAAAGTGAGAGTGCTAGGTTGGATAAGAGAAGGCTGGATTTGATTAGTGTACACTGTATACATGAATGGAAAATCACTGAATTCCACTCATAAGTACATTAATACATGTTAAACAAAAGAAAAATCAATGGAAAGGAACACTGACATAACATCTGTTAACTGCCATATATTTTAATCATTATATGCCCATACCCTAGTACTGCTGAAGCTACTAGCCTAACAGCTAATGTTACTCAAGGTCCTAATTCACTATATTAGAAAGCAGAGAACTTTTGGGGTAATCTGGGTCAATATGAAGAAAGTCCAATGACCTGACCAACCCATAATAAAATGACAATTATAACATATATTCAAGCTGATGTCCTTAAAGGCTGAGCCAGGACATAACATAGTCAATATTTAAGACAAAATTAGAAAATAATTAAGTGGTTGTTTTCACATAAGGAAAGAGTTTGCTTCTTGAAAATATTTTCCTTTTACATAGTTATAAAGGGATGGCCATCAATGGATACAAGTTAAGAATGGTATATTTCTAAAGCGTATTCATCTTTCCACACCTGGTCTATGAAATGCTAAATCAAAGCATTTAAATTCAAGAGTATAGCATCTGCCTCTCCAAAAGTGGCTTGCTGTAAGATCATTTAAACGTCTCCCACATACACACTAAAGGAAACTCATTTCCCAAATAACACAATGAATCACTGTCTCATGAAACATTTTGTTTTTCTATAAAAAGTATATTATATTCATCTTGTCCTTGCTAGATCCCTGGTATCATTACTTATGCTCGTCTCCAGGAGGGAGAAAAAGGATTTTATCGAAGTGATTTACTTGTGTCAGGCCTGGAAGTGAACTGAAAGCAATAGCAGTTCTTATATAAAGGCTGGCATAATCGAATTATTGCCTTTTAAGTGATTGAACACAGTGGTGCATATCAGAGCCATCTCTTCAAAGATGTCACAAAGAGTAGTCAGCCTGTGTTGTTTACTTTATGTCTAATCCTTGTTTGCAACCGAATGAAAAGTGCAAAGACTTTGTTCAGTCTGTAGCCTACTGCAGGGATTCCTAAGATACTGTGCCCTGCAAAATGAGGGATGACTCACCTAATGGATTAAGTGATTTAGGTATTATGAGCTAGGACAGTATCTTGCAGTGCTCAGGTCTGTTCTATCTCAATACAAGAGACTGTAGTTTTAGTAGACTAATCTTTGGTTTAAAAGGTAAATAAAATGAAAACCTGTGATGGTTAAGATAGATTGGCTTGATTGGCTTGGGAGCTGCCTAGGGGATTAGTAAAACACATGTGTGGTGTGTCTGGGTAAATCATGGAGGTGTGACCTTGGGGTCTGTATCTGGTCTCTCACCCTTTTTTTTTTTCTGGCATTATTGCACTGCTCTGCTTCTGGGCCCCCATGATCTAAGCATCTTTGCTCTGCCACACCCTTTGGTCATGATTTTCCTGCCTTAGAGTCAGCAGACCACAGACTGAATGCCTTAGAGCCATGAACCAAATCAAATTTCTCCTTTAAATTATAGGTGTTGGGTATCATGTCCTTGCCACAGGAAAGCTAATATAGTACATTATTGAGGGTCACCCTTTCTAACATCTAGTGCTAAATTATTTGTCTAGGCCAAGAAGGGTGCATTATTGCCTTGCCTTTACAAGATCTCTTCTACTACTTTGTAACCATCAATTCCAAGAATAGTACACATGTTGGAGACACAATCTGAGCCAGAAGATCAGCAAATATAGGAAAGTGATGATATGGCTGCTCTTGACAAAGTGTTCAGAACTGCTTTAAACAGTTTGGATTATTTGTTCAAGCTGTTT
>RJWT010029607.1:0-14888 GCA_004365215.1 Cuniculus paca | reverse complement strand
AAAAAAAAAAGTCAACAAGGTCAAAGTAAGATTCAAGCCCAGAGTAGCTTATTTTTAGCCTGTCTTAGTGACTTACCTCATGGCTGGAACAAAATGCCCAATACCTTCTGCAACTTAAAGGAGGAAAGGCTTATTTTGGCTCACATTTCAGTTCCTACTTGGCTGATTCCAAAGCAGGAAAGCATAGCAGAAGGGTCTAGTGGAGGAAAACTGCTCACCTCATGGTGTCCAGGCAGTAGAGAGTGAAGGGAAAAACACCATCCAGGTCACACACACAGTGACCCACCTCATCCAACCAGACCTCGCCTCTTAGCAATACTTTTTGTTTTCAGCTATACTTCCCCCATAATCCAACCTCCTTTTAAAAGCCCTATCTATGAGGACATGAAGTTCAGGGGGGTAGTTTAGATCTAAAGTGTAACGAAGGTCAAGTCTCATATTCTCTCCTTCTCTCTATCTACTTCTGTTTCTCCTCCTATTTCTCTTCTCCTCCTCTCTTTCTGTCCTTCCCTTCCTCCCCTTTCCCTTTTCTTTCCTTCTTTCCTTTCTTTTTTTCTTTTCACTGTGATAAACTATACATAACATAAAACTTACCAAATTAATGCCTTCTAAATATACGGTTCTATGATATCACGGCCATGCGTACTGTTGTACAATCAATACCACCGTCCTCCTCCAGAACCTTTTCATCTTCCCCAATGCACTATACCCATGAAACAGTAATTCCTCATTTCCCTTGGGCACCAAATAGCTACCATTGTATTTTCTATCTCTCTGAAATTGATGATTCTAGGTACCTCATAAAATTAAAATCATACACAACACTTGTCCTAGTGTGACTGGCATATTTCACTTAGCATAACCACCTTAAGGCTCATCCATGCTGCAGCATATGTCAGAAATTCATTCCTTTTCAAGAGTGAATAAAATTCAAATACATATACATCATATTTTATTTATCTATTCATCTGTCAAGCACTTGGGTCTCTATACCTTCTGGCTTTTGCAATTAATGTCATTATGAATGTTGTATATAAATATCTGAATTCCTGCTTTTACTTCTGCATGTATACCCAGAAATGGAACTGCTAAATTACATGACAAATTGAATCATAGCCCTACTCTTGTGAGCTCATTTAAACCATTTCCAAGTACAGCTACATTGGGGTTTAGGGCTTCAGTGAATGAACATGGGGGCATACAGGCATTCAGTTAATCATATTTCATTACATATTTCAAGGCACTTAGATGGTCTCCCTTACCCTTTGAGATCAAATCACATTTTGGAGACATGTATTGATTGTTGTGGGTCAGCTATGGTGGCAAACTCACTAAAAGTGTCATCCCAAGTTCTGGGAGCTTTTCTGCAACCAGTGTGATATATCTAGACATTGTACAGTTTGAAGTGCTAGCACACATAAATATTCTATCTCCAGCTTTAGGGACTTGAGTTTGATTCTCTATAAAATGTTAGTGATAGTAGTTGCCTCACAAAGTTGGTAGTAATTATAATTATTTAATGTAAACTATGAAGTAAAATGCAAAGATTAGTTGTTATTTATTATTACAGTATTTGATTCAATAGGATTAATATCATTAAAAGAACCAACACCAAGTGTTCATCCCCACCCCTGTATGAACACAAAGAAAAGGGAAGAATCAAGTACTATAAGTACAGAGCAAGAAGATGTTCATCTACAAGCTAGAAAAACAACATTCACCAGAAATGAATTTTGCTGGCAGCTTAATACCTAACTTCTCAGGTTCCAAAAAGGTGAGAAACAAGTAACTGTTGTTGAAGCCACTCAGTGTTGTTTTGTTATGGTAATCATAGTAGACTAATACAGTAAGTACATAAGATGTATAAGAGTGGCCAGACATGGTGGTACACACATATAATCTTAGCAGTCTCAAAGACTGAGGCATGAAGATCTTAAATCTGAAGCTGGCCTGAAAAACTTTGTGACCTTCTAACATCCTGTCTGAAAATAAAAAAGGGCTAGAGATACAGCTCAGCACAAAGGCTTTGTGTTCGACTCTAAGTATCCAACTCCCTAAAATAGAGTAGCTAAATTTTTAATTCACCACAAGAAAATACAATTACCAAAAATAAAATATGATTAACTATACTCCTTATCAGAGTTGTGCTTAGAGCCAAGAACCAAAACCAGGGACCAACTTGATAAAGAGGATATTTAATGGCCTGAAGTATCCTTCTCAGAGGCTTTCCTTGGCCTTCGATAGCACAAGATCACTTCAGCAACGTCAAATGGACATATGCTTTCTTCAAATACTGCATGTTAAAAAAACTGGAAAAGCTTTAAGCTACAGAATGAGAGCAATACTGGTTTTATCAGTGTTTTTCCGTATCTTGGCCATGATTCACTTGATATAGAATAAACAAGATAACTCTGCAAGGACAAAGCATTTTCATCACTTCCAAAGTCTTTCAGAGGTTGCTTTACACTTTAAAGGGTGGCTATCCTTGTAGTGACCAAGGATTTCAAGTAGATCCCAGGACACAGACAAAAGGCCCTATGCATGCTGCTTTGCCAGGGCATCTTACAGCACATTAAGTGGCTATGTGCAAAGTATCTTATTTGATCTGCATAACACAATGCCCCTGATACAAGTATAAACTTTCCTCCCCTATAGTTATGAAAGTAAGTCTCAATAAGTTTTAAAGTCCAAAAGTACACTCATTTAACTGCTTCATACATTATTATGAAGTATTACAGAATTTCCTTGAAGTAAACATATGCGGTCATTTGTAAACTACTAGTGAGGAAATAAGCCTTAAGCCCCAGGCCTGTTTTGATCAACTTCTGCCTCTTGCCTTGGGGTGCAATAGGAAACATTCTGCGCTTGCCTGGTAGCCACAATGTAGGTAACTACAAAATGTTCCCGGTAACTTCCGCCTTGCACTCAAAACCCCCAACCTCAAACATAACACCCACTAAACTTCTATTTCTGTAAAATTCCTTTCTTCTTGTTTTGCTTGACCTCAACCCAACCCAACCCAACCCAAACCAGAGTAAAAAGTCACTCCTGCTCCACTCCTTGGGGCCCAGAATTCGCCTCCTGTATGTCAGTTGGCTTAATTAAAGAGCTTGGTTTTCTTCACCTCTTCAAGCGCTCACTTGGCAGCTTGCACCACCAGAGATCTGCAGTTCCTACAGCATTTGGTTCCCTGACCAGGAAACCAACTGTGCTGGCCCCTTGAGTCACTGAGTTGGAGTTGGGAGCAGCTGCCAGAAGCCCTCTCCCAGGAACAAGGTGGCAGAGAAACAAGGTTCAGAGGTTCCACCTTCATCAGGTGAGGGCGACCAATGCCTGACTGATGCCTGTGCCTAATTCTTCTGACCAAATTAGGAAGAAGAGGGAAACAAAGCCCCACAGGGACTTCAACATAAGGTAAGGCCCCAGGGTCCAGTCCAAATATAGTTAGGCCTGTCCCACTAGAGCATGATCATCTGTCATCATCTCAGAACTAAGACTTCAGTCAGTGGTCTCCCCATACGGGGGAAACAATGTTTTAAACTCTAAATGCCTGTTTGAGTGTGTGAGTGAATGCAACTCGTTTATGGCTTGCGAAGACCAGTCTGTGCAGCTCCATGGCAAAGAAACCTCAAACCACGGAGTCTGAGTGGGATCTCACCTCAGGTACCATAGTGATATCATATGGCATAACAGTGCCACCCCCAATCCCATCATAAGAGGTTGACCAAGTCCTTAGCCAAGTCATGCCTAAGTTCCTGAGAGGGACACAGCCACGCAGGCATCTTTGTGGTCTCCATTGGGAAGCACAAAGCCTTTGTATGTCATGGCACCACTCAAAGGTACCACATACATCATGGGAAACACACAGAGTAAGCCCACTGTCTTAGTTCATATGTTGTTAAATTTTAAGAAAGGCTTCAGTGGAGATTATGGTACCAAGCTCAAACCTTCAAAGCTCAAAACCCTCTGTGAAACTAGCCTGTGTTCAATACTGGCTGGCTGCCAGAAGGGGCTCTAAATGTCCCTACAATCCACGTAGTCTGGAATGTCATTACAGGTAAGCCCCAAAACTCTGATCAGTTTCCTTACTTTGATTCCCGGTTGGAGATTGCCCAGACCCTCCTGTCTTGGGTTTGATTCTGCATTAATAGGCAGGCATAGAGTCAGGTGAAGCACATCTACTGGAGCCCACCAGAGGAGGACCTTTTGCCGTCACCTTATGTCCCAGAAGCACTGTCTGTACCAGCACTGCCTACTCATGTCCTTTCTGAGACTCCACCACCCTCAAACCAGCTGTCATCCCTCAAACCAGCCATTATCACTTGTCCAGGTAACCATACCACTTCCACTGCCACCACCATCTCCTGCCAGTCCATTCCTCCATCCTGCAGCAGTCCAATTTCCTGCCAAGCCCGTTCTCTACCCACCTGCACCAGCTTCCTCTCCTCCTAGCATCCTAGAGACATCCCTGCTCAGAAGCCTTCCTCTGCCTGAGGTTGGCCCCCCAAAGGCAACAGCTGTTCACTTTAAAATGGGAGGATCCTGACACTGAGCAAAAGACACACATGACTCGAACTAGACTTCCTCAACTTTTCAAAACCCTCCCACCCTGGTCAGAGACACCCTAGCTGCTGATCTCTCTGCCTCCCCAGGGCACAAACTGAACTGCACAATGCTCCATTATGTAGATGACTTCCTGCTGGCAAGTAAGACTAAAAAAGACTGCTGGAAGGGGACACAGGCCCTCCTGCAGCTGCTCATGGACACAGGCTACAAGGTGTCCTGGGGAAAGGCCCAGATATGTCAACCTTCTGTTCCATATCTAGGGTTTACTGTCACCAAGGGATATTGATCCCTAGGGCCTGAAAGAAAACAAGTCATCTTCTCCCTCCCAAGGCCACACAACCAAAGACAGCTCTGTGAGTTCCTGGGGCTGGCTGGGTTCTGCAATTTAATCACTTAATCTCACAAGACTGACATGACAGTGTGCACTTTTACTGCTTACAACAGAATTATGTCATCCATAAATTCTCCAGCCAAAATTAGTGCTGAATTAGCAAGTTCCATTTAAGGGAATGATGCATGTATAAAATCCAGCCAGCTAAGCTAGGTCTTTGTCACCCTCTACCCAAAACACATATACTTTCTTAGAGAAAATACATTTATTCAGAAACTACTGTAGTATATCACAAACCATCCTGATAGCTAAGTACAGAAACCATAGTTACTAAAGGTTTTGGACAATGAGCAATTAGTTTTACACTCAAACACACTCTATGTAGTGTTACAGACCCACATTTATAAATAAAAATTTGTTTGCATATTTTTGTCCAGTTGAATAACTTTACATGTAAATCTCCAGTTGTTAAAAGTAGCTTGAATAAAGTTTTGTTAAGTATATAAATAAAAAAAATGTTTTCCATAAACCTAGAAGAAAGTATCTACATCTATTCTGACTGTTCATACAAGAAAGACTTCCATTGGATGATTTTATCCAACTGCCACAGTAACAATTCTTTTCACTGCATTTGCATTGTAAGCAAGGGAGTTTAACAATTAGATATACTCTGAATACCAAGGTTACTAATACAACCTTAACGAAATCATTCTTCCCTTTATAAAATTCCCAATTTATGAAATGAACAAGGGTTAAAATGTTTCAAAGAAGACAAGAAAGAAAAGAAAAATGCAGTAGGTCCTAATAATATTGTCTGGATCATAAATAATGCCAAAAATAAACAGAAACAATTATATTAGTTATCTTAAAATCTGGATTTGATTATCACTTGTTAACCATGACTAACTGCCTAGTCAACCATCTTTGTTTCAGTTTTCTTTCATTTTCAAAATGAAAGTAGTAATACACACAGTATAAACCACACTAGTGAGACACACTATTGGCAAAATATGTGAAAACACTTTAAAATAATAAAGAATATATATCTGGTTCCTTACATATTATAAAAAAATGAGACTTGAAAAATACACTTCTCATACTTTGTAAAAATGACTCAGTATAAAAATGGTAGGTTTATTACCACAATATTTTATTCATTGTTTATTTTAAATTAGTTTTATCTATACTTACTTTTCTTTATTATATGAGTCAAACATCATATCAACTCACTTATCTAAAATTTTCAAATGATCTAAAATCAATACATATTGATTAAATTCTAAGTAAAATAAAACAATCATGAGTACTGTAACTGGTTCTCCAAAATGAGCAAACATTTTTAATAAATTTTTTAACTTGATAAATGAGCAACTGTCTTGCATTATGAGTAGTTTGTGACCCCAAAAGTTATATGATCACAATTTAGCCAATGATTCACCTCCTGCTCCGTGGCATTGTGGGTGATCGTCTCCCAACATCAAGAGGTTGAGAGGACGGACAGCTTGTCTACAGAGGAAGAAAAAGGCAGAGGAATTCCTTGCTTCATATAAGATTAGGGAGATTTGTAAAATGTGGGAAACTCCAAAATTTTGTAGAAAAGAACTACCCAAATAAGCCAGCAATGAATCTGTTTAATGATAATGCAATGTCACCTTTCTGTGAAATTCTCAAAAGGAAGAAAAATAAGTATCATTGGATAGGTTCCTTGTTAGGATCACAAGAAAAAAAAAAAAGATTCCATTGAGCCAATGGCAGTGATTTCATTAGTGACAGTAAAGTCATCCTACACAATAACACTTCTCTTTCTCACACCAGCCACGAAAGTTTTCAAAGGAAAGTGCAGCTTAATTTGTTTTTCTGTATGTTTTCTATTTTCTTTATTATATTACAGTATTGTAGTCATTTTCATATGAATATTTTTGGGTTGTGGAATGAATCATCTGCGTTTCCATTATTTTCTATGGGGAAATGTGCTGTGATACACAAATGCTCTGGATTACAAGCATGTCTCTGGAACAATTATGCTTAGAAACAGAAATTTCACTGTATGTACAAGGCGTATTATTATTATGCCAAATATTTCATATCCTTTCACTAACAAATATATCATGCTGCATAT
Organism: Cuniculus paca; assembly: GCA_004365215.1. Lineage (NCBI taxonomy): Eukaryota > Metazoa > Chordata > Mammalia > Rodentia > Cuniculidae > Cuniculus > Cuniculus paca. The sequence continues at coordinate 7,872 of RJWT010029607.1, read as the reverse complement.
TGCAAAGCCCCTTCCTTCCTTTATTTTTTTTTGTTGGATTGACATTCAACTTATATCCAGCCTTATCTGAGATACTTTCTACTACCAAACACTTACAAGAAAAAGGAAAGGAAACTATTTATGCAGCTCTTATATACCTGGTATTATACCATTATACATATACTATCTCAGTTAACCTTCACAACAATCCTAGGAAATGAATATTCATAACCCCATTTCTAAAGATGAGAAAGATAAGAACCACAGTATAGGAAGAATTTAAAACAAGTCTGTTGAATCCAAAGCCTGTGATCTTAACACCAAATCAATAGTTTTCAGACTTTTGGATCTCAGAGTGGTATAATATACTCATAAACACAGACACACAGAGACAACTGGTAGACTTCATGGGGATGTCAATATTTTATATCTAAGAAATGATTTTTTTACAAAGCCCTACCATCTATCATCTATACTATTTTATAAAATAAAATTACATTAAAATGAAAAAGAACAGAAGGATATACTCTGAAAGAACCAAACCTTCTGAAGGAAGAACATTTGATAGGCTTACACTAATATTTTCATCACAGAATAGTACCAGTTCTCCAGCTGACAGTGAGAATAAACACAATGAATCTGACTGTTTCCCCTAAGGGAGAAGCAGAACACAAGACACATACTGTTCCCAATTTCAGTACAATGGTGATGAGAATGAATATGTCTTGACTAAATCGCTAGGATTTCTGAAAATTTTACATGCCAAGGTTCTGGGGACAAAGACACTTATAGAGACTCAGTAAGTTAAAGAAGCTTCTAATATCAATGAATGTGTTTATTTCCAATATTACTTTGTTTTTAGACAGCAGTTCTGTGATTTTTCCTTCAAAAAAATCTATCTGATATAATCAAAACACCTGCTAAAGAGTAGAGGTCCATTACCTTGTACTCTGAGACTCATCCATTTTCAGCTGATTTCCTGTCTTCCTAGCCTCATCTATCACATTTAATTAAGAAGAGCAATGATCTTATCTTCCTATGTTTTGATGCAAACATCTGATGCTAGAAAACAAAATTAGGACTTGTGGATCATTATATAATGGATTTACCTCATTGATAATGCCAAAACAAATACTAAATATTTATAACTGAATCTGTGCAAAAATTTCAGAATTTGTATTTTTTTAAATAGTTCTCAAAACTGTAGCCAGCACCAAAAATTGTAACAATTCTGAAATGCACATATCTAAGTTCTCACTGCAGTCTCCTTATCTCTATTTCTAGTTTCATTTACCTGTAGGTACAAAATGGGATCAAGGGATTAAAGGATGGAAACAAACAAAGAGAAAACAACCTGTTACTTGCTGTCCCACAGCAGTTACAACCAATCTCCATAAGCTGTTACTATGTAGAAGCATCTAATCTATCAGGCACTGCATGAAGTATTTTTATCCTTAGTCTATTACTATTACATCTTGCACTGTTCTCAAATGCCTTAAGAATGGAATGTATTCACTAGACACTTAAAGCTTCTATACAGTCACTGGAGAATAAAGCTCACAGTTTAATGAAATGACATTCAAGTCAATATAATTTGGCAAATTCTCTTTAAGGATTAAATAGTATCCTAACTAATCTAGTATATATGGTATCTACACTGTGAAAAGAGTTTTAAAATTAAAATAAATATTCTTGCTTTTTGCCACTGACTCCCTTAAAGCACAATGTTATTGGACCTATTTACTCATATTGTAAATGAGATGCTTTCTATTTTAAAAATAACAAAGGAGATAAACAATTTGGGGGCAATATATTGAAGCTTCAATTTTACAAAATTTATTCATTGCATATGCTCTTCCTTTTACGCACACTATTCATTCCTTTCTCTTTCATTTTTTTAAGGCATCATTCCAACGCGTTTTGCTCTATTAACCCTAAGTATCTCAGTGCTTACAATGCACCTTGAATGAACTTCCACCAGTCATAAGCATATAAGGTTTGGGGTACCTATTTTAAGTTTATAACATATTTTCCAATCATATGGATTGCAACCAAATATTTTTCACTTGTCTCACTGAGAGTATCCAGAATAACAATCTTAATCCATTTTTAAACCCTTTGCACTTTACTCAGAACTTAGGTTAAGAACTACAAGAGGAATGCTACAGTTTTTTATTAAGGATACTCTTTAATTGGATAATCAAGCAGAGACTTAATGGACAGGAAAAAGCAATCCATGTCGATGATTAGGGAAGAAGCACTGTGGAACAGGAAACTTAAAAAAATGTAAAATCCATGAGGCAAAAGCATTTTTTGGAGTGTTCCAGGAAAAAAAGCAAAGCAATTCCTATGGTCACAGCACAGTAAGCAGGAGAAAAAAACATAAGAGACTTAGTTAATCAAGCAGTATGAGTTTGGATCACATAAGCTCTACAGGACATGCTACTGCCTATAAGTTTTGAATTATAAGGCTCCTAAAATATACAGAGAAACTATTAAAATATACCAAAAAAAAATACAGTGTGAATTATACTTCAAATTTATAGTGTTTTGTAAAAATACACTGCAGAAGCCTAAGGTGGAAGTAGGGATACCAGAGGAACAGATTACAGATTCATATTAAATGAAATGATTAGCCACAGGAGAAATGAAATTTCTTGGACTTAATTAACGAACATGGTGACCTAGACCCTTTATTCCCTGCAACAAGACTGCAAAAGATGTTAGCACCTGTTACCTGTCAAATATGACAAAACTGTTTGTCAACTAAATAGAACCTCAGGGGAAAAACTGTTGGCAAGACAACCGACACTTTATCACAAAGACCTTTATATAATGTATATTAATCCTTAAAGCTTCAGGTATACATCCCCAAATCTGTCAGATTTGTGAAAGTAAAACTACAAAGACAGGAATGAATTGCTCTTCCAAAAGTAGGAGACTAAGACCTACTCTCCCACTAAGGATGACTAGATAAAGTGGAAAAACATATGTAAAACAAAAAATTTTAACATTTACTTAAAGAGGGGTTAGGTATGTAATTCAGAGGTATAATGTTTGGCTAGAATGTGTGAAGTCCTGAATTCGATCTTTAGCACCTCAAGAAATTACTTGAAGATACTGGAGAGTTAATAATAAAGCAATGATTTACAGGCCAGGATCTGAGAGAAATGACAGCCCAGGAAGATCAACTTAGATTTTGGAGGCACTCCTCTTCTTAACACAAGTAGTTATTTAAATAGTCAATTAAAACAAAACACACATACACATACACATACACATACACATACACATACACATACACATACACATACACAAATAAACAACTAAACAAATGTTAGATTGGGTGGTGCTTCTCTGTAGGCTGAGCATACAAGAGGCAGAGGCTGGAAGATCATCTGAGCCAGCTGAGAAACACAGCAAGACCACAACTCTTGAAAAAATTTAAAAACATAAAGATAAGCCGTTTTACTAGCAATTAGGATAAACAGAAAAAACACAATGAAATACCACTAGCCACCCAAAGCGCTAAAACTGAAAAGACTGTTAGTACCAAGTTCTGGAAATGACATGGAAATATGACAACTTTTACACACTGTTGTTGGGAGAGTGAATTTTATAACAGTTTAAAATTACACAGATATTTATACAGTTCATAGTTATATAACTTATATTGTACTATTTATACCATACTGTTTGCTTTTTTAAATTACATACATGTTTACATATGAAAACTGTATAAATACCCACAGTGCTTTATCCCTTGCTATACTGTGGTCTTTGAAGCGTGACTTTGCAGCATCTTCCAACAACAGCAATTCAAATGTAATTATGATTCCCTACTCCTTTGTCTGGCCTTGCAAACTTACTTTGCCCAATAGACTATGATGACAATAATCATACATTATTTCTATGCCTGAGCCTCAAGTTTTCTGCCTTTCTGTGTTCCCTCTGAATCAAGTGAGCAAGCCCAGGCTAACCTAGTAAATGATTAGAAGTATGAGACCTAGCAAGTCAATCACCCCACTGAACAAAGTCATCTCAAACCAGCCTCTCAGCACCTGAAACAAGAGCAAGTCCAGCTGAGATCAACCAACTCCAGACAAGCGAATTATCATGCCTATATACAGACTCATATGCAGTAATAAATGGTTATAGCTCTAAACCACTAAATTGGAGTGATATGCTACACAGCAATATCTAATTGATGGTACCAGAAATGAGGTCCTATCATCATTTAAAAAAATAAAATAAGTGACTCTGGAATAAAACGGTGCCAGGGGCTTTCAAAACTATTAAGCAAACTATCAGTAAAAGCAAGAAGATGGTAAGGAGATTGTTACTTGAGATTGAAGAAATAGAAACCTGGCGAACATAACAAAAAATATCTGGCAAAACCACACTGCCTGCATAACTCAGAATGTAGAACTCTTATATACCAAACATTTAGATTTGGCTGAGCTCTTTAGGCAGAATGTAGAAAGTCAGCTAGTTGTTCTTATCTGCATATACAGCAAGACAGCAAGAGAGATGAGGTAAAAACAAAAAAGCAAAAACCAAACACTTGATCACTAACAGGCAGACTATAAAAGGAATAAAGAGGGACCAGGATTTGGTGGACTACAAAATACAAGTGCCTCTCATCTCCATTCTCTTGCGCAGAGGGCAAAATATGCTCCAAATGCTGGAGAACATGAATCTGGAACTGTGGATCAAATCAAGGGATAGCTGTAAATTCCTTTGTCCATACATCTAAAGACTTGTGGAGAGGGCTGCCAGACACTGTCTATTAAAGTAAAGGCCATCTTCAATCTTGAGAGTTATGTCTCATGAGTTTAGCACACTCAGACATGTTCCAAAAACAGTTCTAAGTGTACCTTTTGGCAAAGTTTGGTGGAATTAGATTAACAGAAAGACCATGAAGTTTTTAAGGGAGTTGTATTAATAAAGTGTTGCCACTTAAGACTAAAAAAGGAACAAAATTATCTAGAATTTAAAATGGTTTAGGGACTCCCAACTTTCTACAGACCTATAACTAGGTTAAATTCTTGTTGTAAGGATATATTTCTGGTGCCTTCTTTAAAAGTGGCTAATGAGGAAAATGGAAAAGAAGAATGATCCAAAGGAGAGTCAAAGGGGAACCTCCCCACCAGCAGTCAGTACAGACTGAGACAAGCAGCCAGTCATGCCCTCACATGCCTACCCGCATCAGGGAAGCTTCTGTGTAGCCATGTGGGTCTGGAGAAGCCCATCCCACACCCCACCACCTCCCTGGAACCTAGGTTCAGAGAACCCCAGGTGCCTGGCCCATTACCCTATACCACAGATGGGCAGCCCATACAGGAAGTGTCTGAGACCTCACAACTAGTTCATCCACAAGAACCCAGGAAAATGTCAAGATGAAGGAGCAAAAGGCAATCTCAGAATTCCAGCCCACAATGAACAAGTCCAGGAGATACAGACATAAATGAAATTGGAAGTTGCACACCTGAAATTTCTGAAATGATCACAACTGAGGTCAAGAAACAACTTCATGAGGGTGTAAAACAAAGCAAATCAGAAATAATACCTCAGGTAAAAGAAGAAATGACAAACATAATGAAAAAATTGTTGAGGATATTTAAAGAACACATAGATTAAAAAAGAGCATAAGAAAATGATAGAAACATTGAATGAACAATATAGGAAAGAATTAGAATGCATGAAACAGGTTTGAAGGGATATTCAGGAAGTTAAAAACTCCATTGACAGCTGGCAAAACTGCTTGAAAGAAACTTTCAAATATTGAAGACAGAATTGCAGCTAGCAATCACAAAAGGAAAGATCTCTTAAAAATAACAAGGGACCAGAAAATAACAATTTACAGATGCAAGATGACATAATGAAAAACAATCTGTGCATTCCAGCAGGCAAAGGGAGGCACTGCTTGCTGGTAACCAGCTCAGAGGGAAGGCAGAGGCAGGCCCTGCTGCCACGCGCATATCAGCAGACAAAGGGAAACAATGATCGCCAGTAACCAACTCAGAGGGAAGGCAGAGGCAGGCCCAGTGCGCATTACAGCAAACAAAGGGAGACACTACTAGCCAGTAACCAGCTCAGAGGGAAGGCAGAGGCAGGCTCTGCACCTGCAAACACTCCAGCAGCCCTCAGGACACTTACGCCACAGGTAACCAGAAGTGGGGCCTGCACCAGAGTACCCAGTGGCCACCACTGGCTAGGAGAACCAAACAGTCATGCTCTAGAGAAATAGGAGCCAACATGGGAAGTGCCCAGGACCCCATTACCTGCTTATTTGTAAGAACCCAGGAAAATATCAAGACAAAGAAGCAAAAGGCAGTCCCTGGACTCCAAGCCAAGCAGAGCAAGTTCAGGAGATGAAAACATGGAAGAGATTGGGAGTCACACACCTTAAGTTTGTGCAGTGATGGCAACTGAAGTAAAGAGACAACTCCATGAGGCTATAAAAGAAACAACAGAAATACTATCTCAGATAAAAGAAGAAATGAAAAACATAAAAGAATTGCTAAGCCTCTCTAAAGAAGACATAGATAAAAAAAAATAGAGGAGCATAGGAAAATGAGGGAAACCATGAATGAACAATATAAGAGATTTCGAATGCATGAAACAGATTCAAAGAGATATCCAGGAAATTAAAAACTCCATTGAAAGCTGGCAAAAGCTCTTGAAAGAAACTGAAGGTAGACTTTCAGACTTTGAAGACAGGTGCAGCTTGTGATCGGGAAAGGAAAGACCTCTTCAAAATAATGAGGAACCAGGAAATAACAATTCAAAGACTGCAAGATGATGCAAAGCAGAATAATTTATGAGTGATGGGTATCAATGAAGCAGCAGGGGTCAACACAAATGACATTAAAATTCTATTTAGAGAAGTAATAGCAGAAAACTTCCCAAACATGGGAAAAGGATGTGATATTCAGATAAGTGAGGCATACAGCAATCCAGCTAGCCATAACCAAAATAAATCTATACCCAGACATATAATAATCAAGATTCCAGAAATTCAACACAAGAACAGAATATGAAAGGCTGTCAGACAAGAGCAACAGACCACTTATAAAGGAAAACCCATCAGAATCATGACAGACTTCTCAACACAAACCATCAAGTCAAGAAGAGCTTGGAGTGAAGTATTTCAAGTCCTGAAAGAAAACAACTTCCAACCCAGATTGATGTACCCTGCAAAACTATCTTTCAAAATTAATGGAGAAACAAGATACTTCCATGACAAAGAACAACTGAAGGAATTTATGACTGCCAAACCAACCCTACAAAGAATATTGAAGGATATTTTAGAGAGAGATAAGAAAGACCATGGTTCCAGGAACAGCAGTAAAGTGGGATCACTGAGTGGGACAGACAATAGAATGGAGGGGAAAAGAGACAACCAATAGCAGGAAAATAGCATGGCAGAGACGAGCCAGTGCATGTTGGCCATAACCATTAATGTAGATGGCCTCAATTCACCAATAAAAAGAAACACAGGCAGAGAGGATCAGAAGACAGGATCTATCAATATGCTTTATACAAGAAAAACATTTAACTCTAAAGGAAATTCATTGATTAAAAGTCAAAGGAGAGAAAAACAATGCTCTGTGTGACAGGGAACCAGAAAAAAAAAAATAGGGGTAGCTTGTCAATCAGCTGTGGAATGGAAAGGAAAGATATGGCATTTCTATACAATGGAAAGCTACTCAGCTATAAAGAAAGATAACCTCGAGGCTCTTGTAGGTAAATGGATACAACCTGAGATCATGCTCATGGGTGAAATGGTTCAAAGTCACATGGGTGAACATTGTATTGTCTCCCTAGTATAAGAAACTGGGGAAATTAGTGGGATCCAAAATACAAAATAGAAGTTGTGAAGGTGAAAGG